>JAXCLQ010070585.1:0-14132 GCA_035584115.1 Cedrela odorata
TTTTGTCTGAGGCTTATAGGGGTAGGATATCCTTACCTCTATGCCATCACGATACCGATTTACCGGTATGTGACACTACTAGCTGGGCTAGGCTATACCCCAACCAAATTTTGTGAAAAAGATATTAATATGTTACAATAATAACATGTATATATATATATATATATATTTACATAAAAATACTCAAAAAAAGTTCATATAAACAAAATTTTATGTATATTTTAAATAATGAAATATTTTTCACTATACATATATAAATGTGTAATAATAGATATAAATAGTACCAATTTATTTAGATTTAGCAGAAATTTGAACAATAAAAGAAGGGAAAGATAAATCCATGTCATTTAGGAGGAAGAATTTTATTTGATCAAAAAGGAAGCAGAACTGATAAAAAGCCAGTAGTAGTGTGAGGATATCGTTACATTGTCCGAATAAACAGTTTCAAATAACTTCCCACTGACAGCTGCAGCAACAACAAACGTCAATGCATCCACAAAGCTTCTCGTTAGAAATTCGTACCAGCTGTTACAAACCAGAATAAGTTTTAAGAATCGAAGCCAACAAAAGCAACCACAAATATCAATGGAGGGCAGTTAGATGCTTCGAAATTCAATCATCTATTCAGCATCAAATTCAACCGAAGCCGTCAAGGAACAAAGAAAAACACAGAACAAACACTTACGTATGCTTCAAATTTGAATAATTTTCATACCACCACTAAAAAATGCATGATTTTTAAATTTGAGTTGCCAATGTACTCCTCTTGCCCCCCCTATTTTTCAATTAACATGTAGACTTCAAAAGGTATCTTAAGTAACCTCATCCCCATTTTTCTAACAAGTCAAAAATTAAATCCTCCAACATTTATAGGCCAAATTATGCTACCCTAGTGAAAACACTTAATAATGCCACAACTATGGGGAATGATCTATTCTTTCAAAATGATAAAATTTGGCAGATTCAAAAACTACAAATAAAACAACTCCAAATTTGGATCACAACTTTGGACATATGATTTAGTAAGAAATGAAACAACAATCTCCTTGGAAATACTTTCTAGAAATCTGGATGGACAGCAGAAGTTGTTACAACGGAGACTAATACTATATCTTTAGTCAAACACCAAGAAACTGTGGTCTGAAAAGTAACTACTGAGATGTCAGGCATCACATTTTGAAAATAGTCATCGGACAAATGCATCACAGTGCTACCACATACTTTTTCCAGTAATGTATCAATTTAGATATGTGGGATCTGCCACATTGTATGACTTTCTGGCTAAGCCTACATATATTATACTGCCAAGTGGTAGTTCTCTAATCAGAAGAACAATAAAATGAAGCAGCTCTTCCTAAATAGAATATAAAACGGTAACCCTTACTGCTGCAAGATAATTCATTAAGACGAAAAATTATAGGGGTCTTAAGTATAATCATGATAGAGTACTGGTAAATTTGTAAAAGCAGTATAAAGGTTTTTGGGTGAAATAGGAATTCAACATCTGCAATCTATTTGGTTTTAAAAAATATGCCATGATCTCATGGCAATCTACTTTCAACAAAAACGAGGCGGGCCTCTCGTTCTAGGAGTGAGATGCCCCAAAATTTTAACATCAACACAAAAATCATAAGCAAAATAACGAAGAGAAAGAGTGAAGGGAGTCAGAGTAGTAACCAGCACAGGGATCTCAATCCCTTCAAATGAACACATCTCTCTCCTTCAAAGTACCTAAAGTGTTTCATGCAGTCCCTTGTTTCTGAAAGGGCAAATCTACTGTGATAGGTCCAAAATACTCTCCAAATACCATGTAAATCAAACCCCACTGATCCTTAGCCACTAAGCAGCAGAACAACAGATGATCCACCAGTTCACCATCATTATTACACATGAAACACCAATAAGAAACAAACATTTCCCCAGATCTGTGTAAAAACTCTTCCAAATGAAAGACCATGTCTCCACCTATACTCCAATAATATCATTATCATCATCATCATTTAAGAGTACATAACACTAAAACTTCTCCAACATTCAATCAAGTCTTTGGGGACAGATTCCCATGTATCCATAAAATTTAAGCAACATATTGACAGAAAATTTGAAAGAAAACTTATTTCAACCATTATTTTGAAAAGTGAAGAGGTGAGCCTATTTCATTGTCTTTTTATTTTCTTCTCTATCCTTTTTCCTATAGTGACGTTCACGTTAAATTAAATTTGTATTAAGTGACAGTTTCAGGCAAAATCAAAAGAAGCTCTACCAACACATTTGGCTATTCCCTTTAAAAGGTGAAATGACAGTAAAGAAAAAGAAAAGGGATGACAGAAAGAAAGTTTCAGCACTGTGAAAGTGGAAGGGAATCTATGGAACTTAGGAAAATATTTGCACCTTACACTAATAAACAAAATAGTTGTAGTTAAAATGCCTCTTGAAATGTCCCTCCGCATCTCTCTATATTTTTTTTAGATACCCAGAAATCCCTCAACCATTCTAAGCTCACCAAATTCAAAACTGGGGGCTATTGCCGAACTAATTTTGGTATTCAGGAACCTCTGCCCCAAGGGTGTTTAAACCCCTGACCGCCTGGTGGAGTCCAAGGGTCTTCTACCAGTCAACCAACCCCTTAGGGTTCTTCCGCATCTTACCTATTCAAGAAACCATAATTAAGCTTTCCAGAACAATTAGTTCGGTTCTCCATATTTTTAAACCAAGAGATTGAAGCCAAGGAAAATGGGAGAATTTCTTCCCTGATGTCCCATAAAATAAGGGCTAACTGATAATTTAGACTAATTTTAATATGACTGGCAATATTTTCACAACCATTTCTCCAATTACTACTTCTCTTTACCTTTAAAAGAAAAATAAACAGAAGCTCCTAATGCAAAGGGAAAAGTACTCAGTGTTTCAAGCTTGAAATATAAATTTTGATGAATGCACTTGATAAAGTTTTATTAAGTAATGTACAAGCAAAACACGACCTGCAATATTAACAAAATTAAGAACATTAATCGACTTGTCAGTGTGAGCCATCCCATCCAACCACATTAGAGAATGAGCAGTTTACAACATTTCCATTCATGCTTCTCAACACAATACATAAACATATAATTAAATCTCCACTTTAAAGAAGCCGCATTAACCAATTCAAACAGGCTGGACATCAGCCTAAATAAACAATTAGGCACTTACAGATCCCTTCTTAGACTTTCATTTGGTTATTTCTGTGTCTCTAGATCCCAAAATTTCTCAAACCCCACCACACTTCCCCACCGCACTTCCACAAATTTGTAACTCTTGTTAACTAGAAAATGTTTCATTTTCTAAATAAATAAATAAATAAATAAAATGTATAAACAAAACAACATAAAAAAATGACACAAAAGCTTCTCATTGACCTCAGTTCACCACTTCCCACCTGTTAACCTTAACTACATTTGTTGGTTAAGATCCTGCAAAATCAATTTAACAAAGAATTGACATTGCACCAGAAACAGTCATAATTATCCAATAAAAATCTACCTCGCTAAATCTACCAAGACAGTTTGAAGAGAAATAATGCAGAATCAAATTCATTTAATACGGTTTCTTTGAAAGTGATTCTGAAAACTTGGAATAAAATATACCCCAATCTAAGTCTTCATAAAACAACCTCAATTGTGCATCCATGCACTAACTAATAGGACATCAGAATCACCCCATATTGCATTCCTCACAACATAACCAAGCCACCAATATGAACCCAAAACTTTGAACAGACCGTTAGATTAAACAAAACCATGTAAATTACTTGAACTCAAAAGGAGAACCTAGTTAAAGTCTCCATGAATGATCAACAATAAATCATCAAGAAGCCCCTAGGCATAACTCAGTTATTCATAGACCAACACAATCATGGGCGTAAATACATTAAATTATTTTTTTAACATTTACATTGAAGAAGCAAATAAAATTAAACCCTGAATTAAATCGAAGAGTAATATTTATATCACCAACATCAAACCCAGCATCCAATAAGCCACCTATAAGAAGTCCTGATTGTTAAAAAACAAGCTAACCCCTAATGAAATCCATAGCAGATTCACAACATAAGAAACCTACCGTTACAAATGTACTACTTCTCATACCTCAAACTAAGCATAAACTCAATTATGCACGAAACACAAATAATAACACAGAAATAGTCTGGAGTGCTGCCTATATGGGCATAAAAGTACAAAGAATCTATCGGAAACACAAAACTCAGAACAATAAATGAACAGCCCAAAATTTAATAATCCATATTGGAATTGGAACCTAGATTGAAATCCCAAAGTTCCTAAATCTTCAATATCAAACCCTAGATTATGCAGAACCACATAATCTAACATCCCAAACAATATAACACAAGATATCAAAAACACCAAATTAGATCATGCATGATGAAACAAAAAAAGAACCCATGAATAAAAAAACCCAACAGAATCAAATTGATAAAGAAACATGACCGAAAAGAAAACTCACCATTAAAGATAACAAAGATGATGAAGAAGAAAACTGAGGTTACTAAGCATTTGCAGTGCTGGGAATAAGAGGGATGGCGGTACCCTTCTGCTTCTGCGCCTGCTTCAATTTGGCCTCCTCTTCACGGATCTTCTGCATCTTTAGCATACGTTCCATAACGAGTTCGTACTCGCACTTCTCGTAGGAGTGGCGCTCGTTCTCGCAGTTCCAGGGCAAGTAAAACTCGGCCTGCCTGCACTTGTTTAGTGGGATCAGCAAGTGTGCGCACTGGTCTCTGTACGGAATGGGGACTCTTGCTTCCACCATTTCCTCTTGCGTTGCAATCATCTTCTTCGATGATCCCTCCACTTCCATGATCGACTGATTTCAAGGATTTTGGGTTCCTTCGTTGAATTGCAAATTCTGCCTCGCTGGTCTAATGCTTGGAACACAAATGGCTTCGTTTTTTATTTATTTATTATTATTTTACAAAATAGTACATTTTATTACCCAAAACTTATTTACGAAAAAAAAAATTAATTTTAGTTAAGAACATAAAAAAAACCGTCAAACCTCGATATTTAATAAAAAATATCTACCAAACATCAAAGTCAAATATCGATATTTGATAAAAAATATCTACCAAATATAAAAACTCTAGATATTTGATTAAAAATTTATATTAAACATAAAAATTCTTAATGTTCAATAAAAATATTCAATTAAATGTCAAAAATTCTAAATTATAGTATAAAATTTTTAAAAATTTTTCATGTCGATATTGTTAACCATACAATTAATAATAATCATTATATTAGTGTTATATTTTAAAGTAAAAAAATAATAAGATATTTTGTTATAATATGAGCACAAATGAATCAAATATGTTACAAAATTTGAATATTTATACAATTAAGAATATATTTATATTAGTATTACTTATTTCTGACAAATTAAAAATTTATTGAGAAAAATACATTAAATGGGGACATTGTGGAATATGGGTGTCAATTTGGGACACGACATGATTATTTGACATAAATTTGATGTAATTAAACGGATTTAGATTTGAAAAAATTGATACAAATAATAATCGTATCGTATTTGTATCGAATCTAAAATAATTGTGTCGTATTCGTATCTGATCCACTTAATTCGTTTAGAACATAATTAAAATGACATTGTTTTGTTTCAGATCAAAATGATGTTGTTTTATATGATATATAAAATAAAGAGAACAACCCAAATTTAGGGTTGCTTTTTTTACCTTTGTCTTTTTCTTTCCACTCTTCCTCCGTCCTTTTTCATTTGTCTTGTGTGTATATATATATATATATATCTTCTTATATTAGTTTTCATCTAATTGTTTATAAAATTAAAATTTTTTCATACAGCTAAAGCTTGAAGGCATAGATGTTAATGAAGAAGAAACTGAGGCATGAGGTAATGAGAGCCTTATGGGTTATAAAATATAAAACTATGGTTTTAATTCTTTATAGCTCGGACTGGAGTTCCCTTCTGAGCCTTATGGGTTCTTTGTAGTTCTGATTGCTTTTTTTTTTTTTTTTATTGTAATTGGTTTGCTATTATGTTGATTTTTCTTCAAATTTTTTTTCTGTTGATTATAGCTTTAATATTTAAATTTGCTAGGCTAGTTTTGTGTTAATGGAACAATTAGCATTCTTCTGTTAAATTTTAATGGTAGTTGGAACTAGTTGTGTCCAGTGTTAAGCTTTATTGTATCAATTGAAACGAATTTATGAGCTGTTAGTTTTTCATTTTGTTTTGAAATGATAAAGTGTCAATTTAGCTTATTCCAGTCATGTGTAGACAGAAAACGTTGAAATTTTGTGATAGCCACGAAGTATTGTGGTTTCGAGAATTTGAAACTGACTGCTCTCGGAGTAATTTACTATTGCAATAGTACAAATATTGCAATTTAGAGGTATTCTTTCTGGCATTATCAAACTTGTACAAAATTGAGTCACAATTGTTTTTTATTTATATGACAGGTAGATGCTTAGTATAGTATTAGTGATTTTGTAGCTTACACATTTTACTAACATTAGAAGTATGTACATTTTGGGTTGTTGAACAGTTTTATGGGTTACTTGGGCATTGAGGTTATATGGTAATGAAATGAAAGATGAAAGTTTTCAATCCCTAGAGAAGAGTCAACTTTAGTGCTCGCTCAATGAGTTTTGTAACAAATGATGATTTGGTTTTTCTGCCCAAACAAAGCCATGCAATCTCTTAATATGTTTATTTCTCAATTAAGCACCTGTTTGATTTTTAGCACTCATTTTTTCAAGTATGTATTGATTGTTTCGTTCATCTAATGATAGTTGGGTTATGATCTTTTAGAGGAGTTTTTTGGGCTCAAAGGATTTTTAGCACTCATTTTTTAAAATTGGACGAGTTTACTAAAGATTTGATAAACGTCAATATCACTAGTACTTCATCTTCAACAAGTAGTACAATGAATGCCTAGTGATTTTTAGTATTGTTATTTAAGATTGGAAAATTGAGATTTAAGTTTATGTTATTATTTGAGTTTATTTATTATTATTATTTTTGTTATAATTTAATCGTGTCTAAACGAATAATTAAATTTAAACGAATAAACAAATAATTGTGTTTAAATGAATTGTATTCGGATTTAAGTTTTTAATACGAATAATAAACGAATCGTATTCGTATCAATTCGAATAATAAACGAATTATATTCGTGTCAACCTAAATACAATTCATTTATCCAAATTGAAACCCTTATTGTGGAAGGTCTCATGCATAAAGAACTTATTAATTTGTTATAAATAAATAATAATAATATAAGTATATTATTGGTTGTTTAAATATTCGAACTGCATAATAAAATTATAACATGATTCGTTCATTTGTGCACATATTGAAAAAATATATGATCAAAATTTAGGTTTAGACTATAACACAAATGTAACAATTATTTTCAATTGTATGATTGACAATGTCAACATGAAAAATTCTCAAATTTTCATATTATAATATGAAATACTTGGTATTTAACCAAAAATATTTAACAAATATTGAAAATCTTAATGTTTGATCGAGTATTATTGTCAAATGTCAAAAATCTTGATGTTTGATAGAAATTTTAAGTCAAATATCGAGATTCTTAATATTTGGTTGATATTTTTGGTCAAATGTAAGAATTCTTAATGTTTGGTAGATTTTATTGACCAAGCATTATAAATATAAGTATTCTAATTTAAAAATTAAAAATTAAAATTTCAACTAAGATTAAATTTTAATTTTTTCTTGGACAATAAATAAATTTACGCTTTTAAAATGGGTTATTTTATCAAAATATCTAGAGGTGGTGGTAATGGTTCTACGAGATTACAACCATTGGCTTTGCAATGCCTCATCGTTTTGGATTTGCTTATTAGTAATTAATCGGGTTAATTACATATAGTTCCTCTATGTTTGGACAAATAACATACTGTTGGTGCATTTGGTCCAAATAACACTTCACACACATTAACACAAAGATTATACCTTGAATGAATGAAATAGCCAAGAGAAACCATGAACGAGAGTAGAAGAAATACAATTAGTAGGTTTGCCTAGAAGTAGCCATCCTTAAAAAATACAAAATAGCTCATTGATCGAGTGTTCTTGTATCGTAGATGAGTAAGGCTAAGCGATCTGTTGAAGCTGTGGGATGTTAACTTGTATTGGCAGGGGAGCGCTAAACCGTTTGAATGATAAACTCTACAATCAGTTGTTAGAATTAATAGGTCTTTAAATCGTTCATTTAAAAAAAAATTAAAACCCTTTTTATTTGATGATCATAATTGTTGATGCAACAAAAATTCTTCTTTGGACCCTGTGTACTAGCAATAATCTTCATCTCTTTACTTAACTAAGTGATTAAC
The DNA here is from genome assembly GCA_035584115.1 of Cedrela odorata. Lineage (NCBI taxonomy): Eukaryota > Viridiplantae > Streptophyta > Magnoliopsida > Sapindales > Meliaceae > Cedrela > Cedrela odorata. Next base: position 8,400 of record JAXCLQ010070585.1, read on the forward strand.
CAACAATCACAGTGAAACTACTGGGGGTAAAAGCTGATATTTCGGCGAAAACCCTCCGATGCTTAAGTCAGGATTTTAATTATGAGATTGTTAAAGAGAGAGATATAGAACATAGGCTATGTAGATATTCTAGGGTTGTTCATGCCTGCGTACCTGGTTGTCTTTGTTCTCCTTTTATAAATTGTCTTAGTCTTTCCAATTTAGTAGAATTCTATAGAATATGGAAACAAGGATCTCGTCGAGCTCTTCTTGTAGAATATATCCACCAGGCTTTGGATCCTTATTATGGAAAAATTCGGAAAGAATTTGAGAAAGAAATGAATCCTCCCTTGATATGTAATTATTGAGAGATATAGAAAGTTCTTGTTTGAGACTTCTTTATTCATATGAGATGAGCTCGGTTTTTATACATGTCTGAGACCTTTATCAACTATTCCCAATTCTTTCGTGGGGGTCTCGAATTTAACAATCAGACCCGAGGCCTTTCATCTGACCTTGGGTAATAGTTAAACCTGAGGCCTTTCTTCTAACCTTGGGTGTTCTCATCCTCTAATATACATGGGGTTCTTGTTATCCCCTGATCAATGTCTCTGGGGTCGGACTGAGCTTAAAACCTTTCTTTCGTCATTTGCAAGATTTTAACCTGAGCATATGGCTTATTAGGCCTTAGTTACGCTCCAGACTGTATACCTAACATCAAGCCTTTAGTTTTAGTAAAAAATAACTATTTTTGATAAAAATTAAGAGCACTAGTCTGAAAAGATGTGTCTATTTGCTGAACTTAAATGCCTAACTTGAAATCCTCCAGTTTCTTCCACGTTGTAGCTTGCAGTTGGCCTCCAAGATCATGTCGTTTCGGGCTCCGAGAGATCCTCCTGGCCCTAATGATGATCGCCTTCTTTCTTATTAATGAGGGACATCCTCTTAATTGCTCATTCGACATGGCATCATCTCGTCTCTTGATCTATTTTTTACATCGACAGTTAGGATTCTTTTACTCCTTTAAATACCCATTTTCCCATTATTTCATTCCCTTTGTCTTCATCTCATACCATTAATTCCTTCACATTTTAAGCAATTTTGACAACAGTAAACTTCGAGCTTTTGGCAAGAATCATAAGTTTTTTCTCTTCTTCAATAAAAAACTAGTAAGTCTCTATTTCTCCTTCCAACTTTTTACTTATTGTTGGATTTGTGATATTTTTAATTGGTTGTGGCAATTGTTAGATAATTTTTTAGGGATAGAGACCTTAGGTAGAAATCTTGTGAGTTGTTGATGACCTAGAGCAGCTCATGATTTCTTATTTGTTTTCTTCCTTATGAACAGAGATGAGTTATGTTGCAAGTGATAATGAGGCTGCCTCTAGGGGAAACAACTCAGGGGACGAGTTAGCCATTATACAAGTTTCTCCTATCTCGGAGAGGTAGAACTCAACACCATATGAAGCAGACTGATTCTCATCTTCTATCATAGAGTTGGACTTAGAGGTTTACACTAGATGTTATAATACCTTAAGGGGATTTACCTTAGGGTCCTTGAAGAGAGTGAATTACTCAATTGTCTTTTTGAGGGAGAAATTATCTTTAATGAAGAATTGTTTCATTTAGAGGTTAGGCTCCCCCTCTAAAACTATTTTGCCAAAATTTTTGAATACTTCTATATCGTACCATATTAACTAAACCTGAACAGTTGAAGGATTCTATCTAGTTTGTATGTTTTTTTTCATTAGATTTCTTACTCTATCCCCTCAATTGAAGAGATTGAGTATATGCTCTTTCTGAAATGGAACCCAATAAAGAATCTGGGTGGTATTACCTCCAAAACCGACTAAAACAACAAAATCCAATAGCTGGGAACCTTTCGTGTAATAAAGACTAGAAGAACAAATGGTTTTTCATTGGTGGTGACTAAAACCCTAACATTGTACTAAGGAGCCCAAGTTGTTTGGAGATGTAACCACCTGGGCTGAATGATTAGAGTAGAGATAAGGTTAAGTTGGCTAGCAGCATCTAGCTAGAGATCCTTGCTTTTAAATGCCGACATGATTTCATCAGGTTTGGTAGAATTTTGCTTGTCTAAGGGCTAATTGGCCTAAAAAATGACACAAAAGAGTAATCATCTTGCTTTTCCTTCTTCTCTTGTGCTTGAATTGCATTATCTAATCTTGATGTTACTTGTTTCATAAGAGAAATAGCCCCAAAGAAGTTGACACTAAATCCTCTTGAGGTCTTGAGGCAGCTGGCCAAGGGGAAAAGAACCTAGAAGGCTCCCTAGCCTCTAAAGATTGCTTCCAAGGGCCCAGTTGGAACCTCGGTTTTTTCTAACATTACTAAACCTTTCAGTTCCCAACAAAGGAGTGGTGATATGAGGCGATCAGGTACTACCTCCCCTTACTTCCCAAGTAGATAAGGGAAAAGGGAGGAGGAAGGCAGTCGCAGTCATGGTAGGGGAAGGGTTTTAAAAGAGGAAAAGAGCGTTCGGTTAACTGGATGAAAAGGCAGCTTGATGATATCATGAGAGAAATTGATGATATCAAACCTTAATATGCATATGTTTTTGATTATGACTAATTAAAATAAAAAGGTCCAAAATGTATCTTAAAATCATGTATGAATATGATTGAAATTATTACTTAACAAATTTCTATTAAAGTATATTAAAAAGCCTGCAGGATCGATACTTAGAGACAAATAGATTGATATGTGAGTAAACAGATCGATACAAGAACAATAACAGATTTATACATCAAGAAGGATTGATACAAAAAAATGAGGATATCGATATGTGCTAAGACAGTAGCTTCAGATGAAATCACCAATGCAACCAGATCGATACATGAAGAAAAAGAAATTGATACATGGTCATCACAGAGAGTTGCAAAATAATTACAAAGATAATTAGATCGATATATAGAGAAGAAGAGATTGATACATGGTTTTCAGTGAGAGTTATAAAGTAATTACGAAGCAAACCAGATCGATATCTAACATCAATAGATCGATACAGTAAAACCCATAAATAACTTTAATACACTCGGAGATGAAGAGATCGATACTTGGGACGCAAATCGCAATGTTCACAAAAAGAGATCGATACATGGAATAAGGGATCGATAGTCTCTCTGAATTTAAAGCTCGATGGTAACTTGTGTAGCATTAATGGCGAACGATAAATGCACAAAATCAAGCCATTGGACAAGTGTTGCTTCACAAAAAGGATGAATATAAATAGAAGATATATAGTGAAGCAAAAGAACATAATCACTTGCAATCAATATCTACAGAAATCCTTGAACAATATTTTTAGATAAAAATAGTGAACTTTCTCTCTCTACTATAAATTTTTTAAATTTTGTATGAGAGAAAAATTTCTTGTGAGAGCATACTGTAAAATCTACTCTAGTATAAGAAAAAAAAAATCTAATATACATTTGTAATTTGGTATTGGGTAAATCTTCACCTGTACTAAAGAATATCACTGTGGTTACTTTTCATCCATAGAAAAGAGTGTAAGGTTTTCCTTCACCTTAGAAGGAGTGTATTGGGTTTCTTTAGTCCTATCAAAATAAGGAGTTAGTTGAACCTTGGTGGAAGTGATTTGCATTCGAGAGAGTAGACATAGGCCAAGATTTGCTGAACTACTATAAAATTACGTTTGTATCTTTCTCTCTCTAATTACTGTTTCATTACTGCACTGCATTGCATACGTCTTTAATTTTTAAATTTTAAGAACCTAATTCACTCCCTTCTTGGGTATTGCTAACTGGGCCAAAAAGTGGTGTTAGAGCTTAACTCAGTAAAATAGGATTAACAACTTTGAGAAGTAGATCAAATGGCATCTAGCAGTAACCTTACACAAATAGTTAAGGGACAATCTACAAATAGATCACCATTCTTTAATGGAACAGATTATGCTTACTAGATAAAGAGGATACAAATCTTCTTATCAATATTAGATTTTAAGATTCTAAATGTAATAGAAAATGGGTACTATCCACCCACAACTGAGGATGAAATCACTAGAGATAGAAAACTAAAGCCAAAAAGGGAGTAGACTCTTGAAGAGAGAAATAGGTTCACCTTAAATGGAAAAGCTATGAACATTCTTTATTTTGCCTTAGATAGATTTGAATTCAATAGGATTTTATGATGTGAAACGGCTAAATCAATTTGGGACATGTTAGAATTCACACATGAAGGAACCAGTAGAGTTAAGGACTCTAAAATTAGTATGTTAGTTTATGATTATTAACTATTTAAAATGAAACCACATAAGAGCATAAAAGACATGTTTACTCGTTTCATTGACATTACTAATGATTTAAAAGTTCTTAGTAGATCTTACTCAAATACAAATATCGTGATGAAATTTCTAAAGAGTTTACCTAGAAGTTGGGAAGCTAAAGTTATGGCAATTAGAGAAGCAAAGGATTTAAGAACCTTACCTCTCGAGGAACTTCTTGAATCGCTCATGACGTACGAGCTTGAAGGAAGACAAAATGATGATGAGGATAAAGAAAAAAACGAAAGAAACATAGCACTAAAGAGCACCAAAAAGGAAGATGAAAGTGATAAAAATTCCGATGAAGATGATTTTCTTCTCATGGCTAGAAAATTCAGAAAATTCTTCAACAAAAAAGGGTCCAAGGGAAGAAACTAGAAAAGAAGAGACTATCCAAGAAAGGATGGATTCAAGAAAAGCTTTGAAAAGGAAAAAGAAAAAGGGAGAGAGATCATTTGCTATGAATGCAAGAAATTGGGGCATACACGATCTGAATGTCCACTAAGAAAAGATAAGAAGGACAAGAAAAAGAAGAAAGCGATGAAAGTGACATGGGATAACTCTTCTAGAGAAAGCAGCTTATCATTGGAAACCAAGTGAGAAAATTTCTATCTCATAGGAGAACAAGAGGATGAGGTAATATCTTTAGATCAAAACTCTTCATATTATGATACATGTTCAAATAGTGATGATGATCTTATAGATGACAACTAGGGTGCATTATATGAAGAACTTAGAAATGATTTTCAAGATTTCTATGCAAAATATAAAGAAGCAAAAAGAAAGAATTCCATGGTATTAAAAGAAAACAACTCATTGAAACTAAAAGTTAAAGAACCAGAAATCAAGAATGAATCTAGCTTGCCTAAGGAATTTTATGTGTTAAAAGATGAAAATAAAGTTTTGAAAAGTGAGATAGTTTCTCTCAAAAAAGTCTTAGCTAAATTTATATAAGGAAAATAATCATTGGATAAGCTTTTAGGTAGTCAAAGGTCAGTGTTTGATAAAGTCAGACTTGGATATAACTAAGGAATCAAATAAAAGTCATATGCAAACTACTTTGTGAAAGCTAAACAACAAATAACATCGTCCATTACTTATCATTATTTCAATAAGAAAGGTCATTATAGTAACACATGTTTATATAAGAAAAATATGTATAATGGATCTAAAATGATGTGGGTACTCAAGGGAACACAACTTAAGGAGATTATATATACTAAAATGGTTAAGACCTTGAAGGATAGAAATAATACTTATGGACCCATGAACAGAACACAAACTCAAGCATGCTCTGTTTTGCTTACAGCGGATGTGCAGCTCACAAAAACGGATTTTCGGGCGCACAACCGTTGCTGGGGAGTCTTTATGAATGTTTCAAGTTGCGGAATAAACTCCCTTAGGATCGATATGTGCATGCATGTGACTTCAGTGTGCAATTTTTCAATTCT
>JAXCLQ010070587.1:0-14121 GCA_035584115.1 Cedrela odorata
TTAAGAAACATGATTTTATATCCATGATCACACAATTGGCTAATGCTAAGCAAATTATACTTAAGACCTTTAACATATAAGACATCTTTAATTGAGATTAAGTTAATATCAATTATACCAATACCTTTCACCTTACCTCGGCCATTATATCTAAAGATCATATCTTTTCGTTCTTCTTTCTTTAGATGGAGAAATAGCTTATTGTTTCCCATCATGTGTCTAGAGCAACCGCTATCAAGAAACCAATTCTTTTTGTACTTATTGCTCTTCACATGCGGTACCTACAAAATGGACAAGTTTATTTTGGTACCCAAGTGACTTTTGGTCCATAAGCATTAGTTCTACCTTTGAAAGTCTTGTCCATTTTAGCATGTATAATCTCCTTAAGTTGAGTTCCCTTAGGTACCCATATCATTTTAGATCTATTATACTTATTTTTCTTGTATAAGAATGTGTTGATATAATAACCTTTCCTATTGCAATAATTACACGTGATAGATGATATTATTTGTTGTTTAGGTTTCACAAAGTAATTTGTATAGGTCTTTTGTTTGATTCCTTGTTTATATCCAAGTCCAGCTTTGTCGAATACTAGCCTTTGACTACCTAATAATTTCTCAAATGTTTCCTTTCCTTGTGTGAATTTAGCTAACATGCTTTTAAAATGGGTTACTTCATCTTTTAAGATTTCATTTTCATCTTTTAATGTCTTACATTCCTTAATCATGCTAGAGTCATGTTTATGCTCAAGTTCGCTAACTTTTAATTTGAATGAATCGTTTTCTTTTAACTTTAGGGAGTTCATTTTCTTTAATTCTTTATACTTAACATACAACTTCTAAAATTCATCCCTAAGTTCTTCGTATAGGGTACACAAGTCATATTTTAGTAAGTCATCATTATTACTACTTGTGCATGTGTCATAATATGAAGAATTGTGATCAAGGGAAGTTACCTCATCCTCTTGCTTTCCCATGAGGCAGAAATTGGCTCTTTCATTTTCCGATAATGAGGTGCTATCTTCACTTGATGAGTTATCCCATGTCACCTTCATTGCCTTCTTGTTCTCCTTGTCCTTCTTATCCTTCCTTAGTGGATATTCCGGCCTTGTATGTCCCAGTTTCTTGCATTTATAGCAAATGATCTCTCTTTCCTTTTCTTTTTCTTTATCCTTTTTATTGTGTTTCTTGAATTTTTCCTTTCTTGGACAGTTTCTCCTTTTCTAATTTCTTTCCTTGTTGAAATACTTATTGAATTTCTTAATTATGAGAAGAAATTCGTCCTTTTCGAATTCTTCTTCATTTTCATTTTCTTCATCTTCCCTTTTAGTGATCTTTAACACTATATTTTTCTTGCCATTTTCACTCTCTTCATCATTATTATGTTTACCTTCTAACTCGTATGTCATCAGCAATCCAAGAAGCTCTTTGAGAGGCAAAGTTCTTAAATCCTTGGCTTTTCTAATCTCTATCACTTTGGCTTCCCAGCTTCTAGGTAAACTTGTCAAGATTTTTGTAACAATATCTGCATTTGAATAAGATCAACCAAGAGCCTTAAACTTATTAGTAATATCAATAAAGCGAGTAAACATGTCTTTGATGCTTTCATGTGGTTTCATTTTAAACAATTCACAATCATGAACTAATATGCTTATTTTTAGGTCTTTGACTCTATTAGTGCCCTCATGTGTTACCTCAAGCATATCCTAAATTGATTTTATGGCTTCACATCCTGAAATTCTGTTAAATTCAGCTCTATTTAGGGCACAATAGAGTATGTTCATGGTTTTACCATTTAGAGTGAATCTATTTCTTTCCTCAGGTGTTCATTTTCCTTTTGGCTTTAATTTCCTTTCTCTAGTTAATACATCCTCTGTTATAGGTGGAAAGAATCCATCTTCTATAATACTTAGGATTTTAAAATCTAGAGTTGTTAAGAAGATTTGCATCATCTTTTTCCAATAGGCATAATCAATTCCATTAAAGAATGAAGGTTTGTTTGTTGATTGCCCTTCAACTACTTTGTGTAAGGTTATTGCTAGATGCCATTTTTGATCTACTTCTTAAGAATGTTAATCATATTTTATTGAGTTAAGCTCTGATACCACTTGTTGTCCCAGTTGGCAACACCTAAGAGGGGGGTGAATTAGGTTTCAAAAATTTGGAAATTAATAAATGTGTGCAATGCAATAAAATAAATAAAACAGTAGTAGAGTGAGAAAGACAAACATAATTTATAGTGGTTCGACAAAGCTTGGCCTACGTCCACTCTCTCAGATGCAAATCGCTACCACCAAGGTTCTACTATCTCCTTATTTCTCACGGGTCAAGTGAAACCTAGTACACTCCTTCTGAGGTGAAGGAAAACCTTACAATTCCTTTCTCACAAGTGAAAAGGAAAACCCACAACAATCTTTTTTAATAGGGGTGAAGATATACCCAATACAATATTACAAATCTATAATGATTTTTGCTCTCACACTAGAGTAGATATTATCAGTATGCTCTCACAAGAAATCAATCTCTCATACAGGATTTGAAAGTTTTATAGTAGAGAGAGAAAGTTTAACTATTCACGTATGAAAATATTCTTCAAGAGTGTCTTTTGATTTTTGAATGCAATGCAGTTCTCTGCTTGCTTCACTATGTTTCTTCTATTTATATCCTTCCTTTTTGTGAAACAACTTTTATCTAACAGCTTGATTTTGCCCATTTAATATTTGTCATTAATGCTGTAGAAGTTACCGTTGAGCCTTAAATACAAAAGTGGTATCGATCCTTTTCCTATATATCGATCTCTTTATGTGAATAGTATGAGTTGAGTCCCGAGTATTGATTCATATACCTTAGTGTACCAATCTGGTTCACTTCATAAATAATTTTCAACTTTCTAGAATTTGCTTGTATTGATCCGCTTTACTTCAGGTATCAATCTGGTCTGTCTTGTAAATAATTTGCAACTTTCTAGATAAGACATATTTCGATCTGTTTCAGCTCAGGTGTCGATCTGGTTGCCTTTGTAAATATTTTACAACTCTCTAGACAAGACTTGTATCGATCTATTTCAACTCAAGTATTGATTTGGTTGCCTTTGTAAATATTTTGCAACTCTTTGGACAAGACTTGTATCAATCTGTTTTAGATCAAGTATCGATTTGATTACGTTTGTAAATATTTTGTAATTCTTTGGACAAGACTTATATCGATCTATTTTAGCTTAGGTATCGATCTGGTTGCAATGGTATCGATCCGTCATCCCTATGTATCAATCCTGTTTGATTTTTTAAGACATTTTCACACAGTTTTGTTAAGCATTTGATTTAAACAAGTTTATATATTGTTTCTTGATTCTCTAATAAGATTAAAATCATGTCATGTTAACTTAACATTAAGAATAATATTAAGTTATCATTGAAAACACATAAATATAGTTGGTTCATGAATGTGATATCATCAAGACTATCCCTCTATCTAGTCAAGTGCATAACCTTGGACATGGACCAGAGAAAGATGTATGCACTTGATGATTGGTGTTTTTTCTTAGTGTCTTAGGGGATGACACAATGAGACGCCCCAAGGCACTGACGTATTTGTTGGGATGCCCTTAAACACTAGTATGTTGCTGAGTGATGAATTTTGCGTTCAATACATTGAAAATTGCTTCTGTTATAATGCAAATGATTGTTGCATGTATATATATATATTTCATATGAGTATACAAACGGTGGCATGATTATGTAAACGATGGTATAAATATGAAAATAATGACAAAAAATATGAAAATGATGGCAAGGTATAAATATATGTATAAGAAGTGATGTTTGTGTGTGTATCATTCACTTACTGAGTCTTGTTAGACTCACCCCCTTCACCTTCCAATTTTGCAGGACCTCATAGTTTAGTGGTAGAAATAATAGCCTGAAGTCACAAGTTGGAGGAAAGGTCATCAGTCGCAGTAACCACTGTGTCGAGTCCATCTCATATAGAGATCAATAGTTTTATTTGGTTTTGATATGTAATATATGTTGCTGATATCTTGGGTTACATTTATATAGATTAACAAGTGAGTAAATAAAGTATATATATAGATACATACATGCACATGTATTTCCATATTATGATATTGGGATTTCATTTACATCATGCTCTCAAATACATATATATTTTCACAAAATCAAGTAATGAGAAAACAATTCATTGGTTTGTAAATAGTTTCAAATATCCATACTAGGCTAGCTATACTTCCTTAATTGTTATCTTGGCCTAGGTAACGTCAAAACCATCAGTGAATCTTTCATGCACAAAATCATATGCAATGCATTTTTTATAAAATAGAAAATCATATCTCATGTTTTACAAAAATCACTTTATTAAGGTAAAACATGAATTATAAAACACCTCCTGTCTCACTGATGTTGGCTCCAAGTATCGTTTGGTGATACAAGCGATTGTCCTCGTCATATCCGTCAAATCCAGGATAACCTTATCAAGCTGCCAAGACTTTTCATAGGGTATCTATATAACTGCGCATCTGCGCGTTCGACATAGTGGACTTGCCATAGACATTCTCCTTTGTACCAATCCCACTACGACTCTACTCACCTATGCGGCCTCTTAATAGGTTCATCCATAGGCTACCTCCCTATATATACAGTCAAATAACAAGCCTACTAGTCAGACATCAAGCCCATTAGCCATAAATCAATATCGGACCTTATCGGCCACATCACCATTATATACGCATTAAAACAAAATCATTTACATTCAATGATTTTAAAACATATAATCAAATCCTGGTCTCCCTAACCATTTCAGCACGTATATAACATAACATTTAAAAGTAGACCAAGTAATCAAATCAACCCAATATCATGCACTTCACATAAAACAATTTTATTTCAAATTCCTTTTAACAATAAAACTACTTGATTAACACACAAGCAATACATAGATGTATAACACACATATATCAATATAATATTTATGTATGCATAAATTTACTCACAACAATGGGAGGGTAACCACTCCCACTAAGGATCTTCACACCTACTAAGTCCTTCTCTTGGGTTCTCGGTGCCTAAATAACACATGTTCAATACTATTAATATTCAATTCCATTCACCTGTATAAACCCTTAATTTAATGCATGTATGCATGATAGGTATTAGTTATATACATTTCCTATGAATTGTTTTGACTTTTTAACCTCTAGAATGACTTTAATTAGGTTAGCCTTAGTATCCATGTTATAAAACTCAAAAAGAGCTTTATGTTGATATCTTATATGTCTCCTAACTTTTTCTGGATCTAAAGTTATGACCTCTTAAAGTTTGACACTTATTTCTACTTGGTTTAGGAGCATTAATCTCGGATTAAGGACAATCAGCTCGGCTTGGCATCATTGTGCTTGGCACAGGACATCAAATTATAGAGTTGGAAAGAGCTTTCCATTGATACCTTATACGTCCCCTAACTCCTTCTGGATCCAAAGTTATGACTTTTTAAAGTTTGAAACTCAATTCTACTCGTTTTTGGAGCATTTTATTCGGATTAGTGACAATCAGCTTTGCTTGGCACCATTATACTTGGCATAGGACACCTAGTTATAGATCTCGGAAAGAGCTTTCCATTGATACCTATAGGTCCCCTAACTCTCTCTGGATCCAAAGTTAGGACCACTAAAAGTTTGACACTCATTTTAGCTTGGTTCAGGAGCATTGGTCTCGGATGGGGACAATCAGCTCGACTTAACACCATTGTGCTTGGCACAGGACATCAAATTATAGAGCTCGGAAAGGGCATTCCATTGATACCTTGTACGTCTCCTAACATCAAGGAAATAAGCCAAAAAATCATGCTCTGTTTCGTACTTACAGTGAAAGCACAATGCGTGGGATCAGTTCCTAGGTGGGCCACAACCACTAGGGAGGTCATGCCTGTCACACGGACATGCAGAAAGGCCACCCTTTGGATCTAGACGTGTATATGTGTGTGTTTTGGTATTTAAAACTTTTTCAAATATAAACATAAAATGCGAAGTCAAGAAGTCTTTCATTATTTCCTTAGCAAACCGGAACAGCAAATGAACTCTTTCGCTTACCTTCTTGGGTCCACACACGTCAATGTTGGTGACAGTGGTTCCAACTTTGTTATGGGATCGGTTTTAGCTTCTCCAAGCCAAAATCGTAGCTTTCTCTCTCTAGCCTTTTTCTTCTCTCTACTGCTTTTTGGCCTAAAACCAAAACCTAACCAAACCTTTTCCAAGGATTCTCACTCATTGGAATACAAAGAGAATAGAAAAAGAAGAAGCTTAAGTTGGTTCAGTCTCTTACTTGAATTATGGATTAGTGATAATGTAGCATCCCAATACTTGTTATCAACACTCAACACTTGAGTGTTTTCTTACAAAACTGTCATAACTGACTTTCCTTCTCTCATTTCATTAAATGAACAAAAGCAATCCAAGTGTCAAGCTCATTAGTGGGCATGTGTGTGAGAGAGAGAAAGAGTAAATGTATAATATAATATATCATTATATATATACTCATACACTTACACATATCTTATACATATATATATATATATTACTTTAATATATATATAATACAATATTATAATTATTATATTTTTATTATATTATTACTTTAATCAATATTAGAGTATTATATCAATATATGCAACAATATAATATCTGTAAATCATATTTACGATATCCCATAATTAATCGAAACATTTCCCACCCCTACAAGTGTTAGCTTGTCCTTATCGAGAAACATATTCTTTATAATAAAGAATCAAATTGCTACCCGATCATAGTATCAGAACAACATCATTAACCATTTAATGATTATTGTATAATAGCAAATGTCATCATCATCAAATAACCGATTAATGTGTGTGACCCCTAGGTTCACTATGAAGTAGACATGGGTAGATACGAACTCCTTCGTACTACTTTGGTACAACTCTTTGTAACTAAATTTCTCAATGATCATGATTGACCTCTAGCAAGATGTCATCACCCCTAGACACTAATGAATCAATATAGTCATACGTGCATATAGTAAAGTCTTTCTACTATCAACTCCCAATTGAGTATGGGTCATGGTATCGTCAAACCCTAACTCAATCATAGAATCAGAACCTCAATCATATATAGGATTCATATATCTGTGAAACATCTTTCTGGATATACATGCTTTGTCCAAAGACTTTATTCCCGCATATGACAATTCCACCTAGGATTTCAAGCTTCAACATCTGAGCCAGCAGATTCCATCTTAGCTATCAGCTATCCTTATACACCTAAACACATTGCCAGCAAGCTTCTTTCACCAAGCGTGGCTAGCTCAATATGATATACATAAGTAAACAATGTGCCTCAGTGCAGAGGGCAACTGTAACACCTTAGGTCAAAGGACTAATAGTACACTAGTACGGCTGTGTGACATATCATTGACTGTGGATAATCACCCATGTGATTTGTCATATTTGGTCACATTCAGTAACACGTTCTTCAACGTACTACCCATGTTTATACTCTTATGACATGAGACTTGTCACCCAACTATTAGCTTCTAATACTAATCTTTGGCAGCATTAAACATACTAGTCACGTAATGTCATAGTCCCATATGACATTACCTCAACAGGAAACTAATTCGAATGTATTTAAATCAAGACTCTATACTCATATCTACAAATAGAGTCATGACATCATAATACATCATGGGATCTCATTCTGCATTTTATATATACAATATATATTAACAACTATACATGCAAAATGATATAATAGCCATTTTATTAATTGTAAACTGTTTTACAATTAATTACAAAATTATATATATACATAAGGATGATATCTCTGAACCCTATGACACGATTGGTTTTATGGCATATCTCTAACAAACTCCTACTTGCATTAGAGCTAATCACCGTATTATCCAATACCCATTCTCTCTAAGTGGTGATCCAGTTGCTGCTGTGTCTCGGCTTAATCAGTGGGTCTGCCATGTTATCCGCGGATGGGGTTTTTTGCACGAGTATCTGTTTATCTAATATAAACTCTCTGATCAAGTGGTATTTCCTCTAAATATGTTTAGACTTCTAGTGAGGCCTTAGTTTCTTAGCCTGAGCTATAGCACTATTATTGTCCAGTACAAAGTTACTGGATCAACTATGGAAGGAACAACTCTAAGCTCCGTAACAAACTTACGGATCCAGACAGCCTCTTTTGCAGCTTTAGAAGCAACGACATACTCAGCTTCTGTAGCGGAGTCAGCTGTAGTAGTTTGTTTGGAACTCTTCTAACAGATAGCACCTCCATTACAATGAAGACAAACGCAGAGATAAACTTTTTATCATCCACATTTGATTGGAAATCAAATCGGTGTAACCCTCAAGTTTCAAATCACCACCCCTATAAGTCAACACCAAGTCCTTAGTTCTTCTCAAGTACTTTAGGACTCGCTTAACCGTAGTCCAATGTTCTTCTCCTGGATTTACCTGATATCAGTTCGTAATACTCACAATATACGATATATCAGGTCTAGTACATAGCATAGCATACATAAGACTACCTATTGCCAAAACATAAGGAATCTTCTACATACGTTCGTGCTCAGCTTCAGTTTTGGGTCCCATTTCCAAAGAGAGATGGACACCGTGACTGTAGGGTAAGAAACCCTTTTTAGGGCAATCCACACTGAACTTCTTCAGTATTTTATCTATGTACAGACTCTGAGAAATACCTATCATTCATTTTGCTCTATCTCTATAAACCTGAATACCCAAAATGAAGGTCGCTTCTCCCAGATCTTTCATGGAGAAAACATTAGACAATCATAATTTCGCCTTAGATAACATGCCTACATCGTTTCCTATGAGTAGTATGTCATCTGCATGCAATACAAGGAATGTAATGGCATTGTTATTCTTTTTTCTATAGACACATGGTTCATCAATATTCCTAATAAAGCCAAATGATTTGACTGCATCATTGAATTGTATGTTCCAGCTTCTAGAAGCTTGCTTTAATCCATAAATAGATCTATGCAACTTACATATCTTATAAGTATCAACAGAGGCAACAAACTCAATGGGTTGTTGCATGTATATGGTCTCCTCAATAAAACCATTAAGGAAGGATGTCTTACATTCATCTGCCATATCTCATAGTTATAATAAGCTGTAATAGCAAGTACTATCTGAATGGACTTCAGCATGGCTACAGGCGCAAAGGTTTCATCAAAATCAACTCTTTGTTTCTGATTATAACCCTTTGCCACCAACCTAGCTTTGAAAGTCTCTACTTTTTCATCTTTTCCTAATTTTCGTTCTTAAACCCATTTACAACCGATAGGAATAATTTCTTCTGGTAGATCAACAATTAACCATACCTGATTAGCATACATGGATTCCATTTTGGATTTTGTAGCCTCAATCTATCTTCCAGAATTGATATCTAATATCGCTGCTTTATAGGTTCTAGGATCTTCCCTCTGTATATCTTCTCCAATCATAAATGATTCAAAATTATTTTTAGAAAGAAAGTAATATCTCTGAGGAAGGCGTGATATCCTACTAGATCTACGAAGAGTTCGGTCTACAGAAGACTGAGGATCAGATCAAACTGATTCATCAACATCAACAAGCTCATCCATCTGAGGTTGATCATCATCAAGCTTTCCCAACTCCTCTGAAAGCTCAATCTTTCTACCTATACCACCGTCCTCAATGAACTGATTCTCGAGGAACTGTACGTGTCCACTGATCAAAATCTTTGAATCAACATGACAGTAGAAGTAATATCCTAAACTATCTTTAGGATATCCAATGAATCAATATTTTTCTAACTTCATATCCAGCTTCCCAGTGTTAACTGCTTTAACATAAGCTAAACATCCCAAGGCTTCAAATAATTGAAGCTCGGAAGCTTCCCATGCCATATCTCATAGGGTGTCTTAAGAACAGCTTTAGATGGAGTCCTATTCAAGATGTATATTGCGGTATATAGGGCATATCCTTAAAGATATATAGGTAAGTCTGTTAAGCTCATCATGGATCGTACCACATTTAATAAAGTACGACTCCTCCTTTCTGATACACCATTTATGCTGCGGTGTGTAAAGAGATGTAAGCTGAGAAAGTATATTACATCTTAAGAAATTCTAGAAACTCAGTACTTAAGTATTCACCACCACGATCAGATCGTAGAATCTTAATACTCTTTCTTATTTGTTTCTTTACTTCAGCTCTGAATTCCTTAAACTTTTTCAAAAGATTCAGATTTATACTTCAATAAGTACATATAACCATATCATGAGTGATCATCAGTAAAGGTTATGAAGTATGATAAACCACCTCTGGCCATTTCACTAAACGGGCCTTAATTTAAGAACTTCATTAGCTTTACACTCTTGTCCAACAAAAGGTGATTTAGTCATCTTACCTTGAAGACAGGATTCACAAGTTGGGTAGGGTTCACAACTCAATGGACCTATCAGTCCATCACTTCCCATCTTTATAATCATTTTATCTCCAAAATGACCTAATCTATGATGCTATATAAGTTTTGAATTAAGTTCATTTCTAGATCATTTTTTATTAATAGTATTAGTCATGTTAATTTCATTTGTCTCAAGAACATATAACCATTTACATTCAAGCCATTGCCAATCAATTTATTTCTCACATAAATATCACATTTACTTCCATCAAACATAAAAGTGTAACTTTGTTTACATATTTGATGATAGACAAAATGTTTCTACTAGCAGTATCAAAATACATAGTTTTGTACAATACAAAAACAAGACCCGAAGGCAGAATAATTCTGCACGTCCCTAAGCAAGTGGCAGCAACTGTTGCTTCATTTGTCATTTTCATTGTCACTGCACCCTCCTCCAATAACTGCTTACTATGAAGGTCTTGTAATGATATACAAATATGAGAAGTGGCAGCTGAATCAATTATCCAACTATTTGAATCTGAACTAACACTTAATTCAATTTCTATAACATGACAAGAAAGAGTACCTTGCGCTTTCCTCTGTCTCAAGCTCTCTATGTAAAGGGGATAGTTCCTCTTCCAATGCCTAAAATTCTTGCAATAATGACACTTACCATTGGCTTAGCTACTGGCAACTCATTTGCCTTTACCCTTCTTCTTAGAAAATCCTTCTTTAGGTCTAACCTTGGAGGACTTCTTGCCTTTGTTCTTCAATGTCTTACCATAAGACACCGCAACAAGAACAATCTCCTTCCCTTTACCCTTTGAGACTCTCTTATGAAATGAAACAATTTAATTCATAAGTTCGGAAAGAATGTGTGACAGTTTGTTCATGTGATAATTAGTAACAAATTGGTCAAAGCTAAATAGGAGTAACTGAAAGATCAAATCCGTCTGTAACTTGAAGTCCATAGAAAACTATAAAGAGGCCAGCTGGTTTATGAGGTTTATCATCTTCATAAGATGAGACTCCGAAGGCACTCCCGGGTTTAGCTTCATTCTAAACAGAGTAGTGGACAACTCGCACTACTTGTAACTAGAACTCTCTCCAAATAAATCCACCAAAGAACGATAAATCGATGAGGCATCATCTATGTCCTCATGCTGAGTCTACAAGTCATCACTCATAGACGCTAGCGTATACGATCTGACTTTAAGATTATTGTCCTTCTATTTCTAGAAGGTCTTCTTCTCCTTTAGTGTAGCCTCCTCTAGATGAGACTTAGGCACAGTCCCTTAAAGGACATAGCCAATACGTTCAGCATCTAGAACAATTCTGAGATTCTGATACTAGACCTTAAAGTTAAGTCCGGTAAGCCTGTGGGTATGTAGGATTTTCAAAAGAGGGTTATTTATTATTCTCCCACTAGAATAGAGATCTACAAAAAATGAAAATACATTATGATGTATCATAGTGTATATATCAAACTATTCAGTTATGGACTTTAAATCAAATAGTGCTCCCATTACTTCAATTATATTTCATACTCCCTCAATGAGAAAATTGTAACCACATTACAAGTTTTCGTTGGTGATTATATTCTCATCAAATTCACAAAACCTTACCAAACAGTTGTTGGTCAAGCAAGCCCAATGAGTCAGAAACTCCTTTCTATTTGTAACTCTTTACAAGGCATGATCAATCTACCTCTAGGAGAAGACACCTCACCTAACAGTTATTGGTACTTCATCATAGTTAGGCTTAGACCCAACGCCTTTTTTTTTATTAGAAGCGGAAATCAAACCCCTCACCTAACAGTTATTGGTGGTCAAAGATTCCCTAATTAAGAAACAGGTTAAGTAGACTATGATACCCCGTGTAGGACCCTCACCTAACAGTTATTAGGTTACCCCATCAAAGATGACAATATCTACTGATTGCATTGGAAGGATTGAACCTAATATTTTCAATGGAATAAGATTTTTCATTTAGGTCTCATTTTAATATACATCACTATGCATATTATTGTTTAGTAATGGAATTTAGAATCTATATCATCCAATAATATGAATTTCAAATTCTTCACATTACTTATTGATCAAATCAATTAAATAAATTAACAATTAATTTATTGGAGAGAGGTTTTTAATTGATACGATATCAATTTATTGATTCTATATTCATATGTTTACTCCTACTAGAATTTTATTAATTTTTAGTAGAATTAAAATTAATTCAAATCACTATTCAATTTTTAATTTCAATTCAGAGTATTATTTTTTTGTTCAATTGAAACAATTTCAACCATAAAATCTTAATTTCAACAAATTGAATATTTCAATAACATAAAAATTACTATTCAAAATAGTATTTATGTAAGATGTGATTATAGGAATATCTTAATATTTCAAAATAGTATATGAATGAAGAAAAAATAAATTTTAAAATTATTTACCTTCTTTTTTCAAGAAAAAACACAAAACGGATCGATCCTCCCTTCTCAAGGTATCGATTTGATCTAATGAGAGAAATCAATGTACATCTCACGTAGACGTAGATCAATCCTCTCTGGCCAAAGATCGATACATGGCTACCCAAATTTCAAGTACCGATCTGTTTCACTGAGGGGATCGATCCAATCGACCCTCAAACAGTAAGTATCGATCCTTTCTCTAAAGTGATCAACACTTCATGAAACAGAATGATCTGTAACTTTCGAGTATCGATCTGTTTCATTGAGGGGGTCGATCATATCGACCCTTTCAACAGCAAGTATTAATCCTTTCTCCAAAGAGATCGATACCTTCTGAAACAAAATGCTCTAGAATGATACAAAGCTATCTTCTATCAATTTGTTTGCTTAAGGTATCGACACTCGACACTTTTTAGCCATTAGGTATTGATCCATTTCATAATGGGATCGATATTGGCATCAATACAGATCAATCCGAGGCCATTTTTAACATTTCTAAAGTTTCTAAAACTTGTCTAAAATGTCTTAAAACAACTTCATTCAAGTCTCTAAACATGATAACACCTATTAATCATATTAACAGAATCTATTATCATGCTTTTCACAGAAACTTAATTATCAAAACATTCTTATTTAATCATATCAAATATAACCACATCCATGCTTTTTCAAATACATCAAATATATTTAAAGCTATAGCATACATATATATGAACACAAATCAACATCCCATCACATGTTTTCCAAAACATACACACATAATCATGTCAACCTGCTCTGATACCACTTGAAGGGGGAAAAAAACAAAAATGATGCTCTGTTTCTCACTCATGGCGGATGCACGACGTGTGGGATCGATTCTCGGGCCCGCGACCACCGTCGGAGAGGCCAAGCCCGTCACATGGACTTACGGAAGGGCCACCCCTAGATCTAGACATATGCATGTGTATGTTTTGGGTATTTAAAACAATTTCAAATATAAACTTAAATGCAAAGTTCAAGAACTTACTTCTTTCCTTTGCAAACTGGAATAGCAAGTGAATGAACAGAACACAAACTCAAGCATGCTCTGTTTTGCAGTGCAGCTGAAGTGCGACGCATGAAATGGATTTCCAGGCTCACAACCGCTGCTGGGGAGCCTAGATGAACACTTCAATCTGCGGAATAGACTCCCTAGACCGATATGTGCATGCATG
>JAXCLQ010070588.1:0-14114 GCA_035584115.1 Cedrela odorata
CCGTAAATGAAGTGTTCATCTAAGCTCCTTAGCAGCGGTTGTGCGCCCGAAAATCCATTTCGTGCGTCGCACTTCCGTTGCAGCTTAAAACAGAGCACACTGGTTTGTATTCTGTTCAACAAGTCACCCAATTATTAGCATCGAATACTAATAAATGGCAGTAACAAAATATGCCAATCATGCTATATCATTGTCCCTAGTGACATCACCTCAACCGAGAATAAATTAGGATGTATTTAAATCTGAGAATCTGTACTTATATCTATAGCTCTTTGTAGATAGAGTTTTGACACAAAATATATCAGAGATCTCATTCTATCATGCCCCAACCCTGGGGTCCACCTGTGACAATCGCCACAGACCCTTATGATATACTCTCTATATCCAGAATATACCACAAGAGCATGTAAGGCTATCAAATCAACTACCTAAAACCTAAAAACACCTTATCATTTAAATTCCCATCCATAGGATTACCAACATTAAAGAATTGATCTCCGTGATCAATTAGTCCATAATATATATAATTAATATAAATATCAAATAAAAAATATTTCACATGGGTTGAATAAAATAATAAGTTCTTACATAATCATCAGAGTTCAATTTCTTCTCAATTTTCAACCATAAAACAAATTCCTAGGAAATAGATATCTAGTAATTACATATTTGAAAATATACATATTTAAAATATACACACCCAGTGGACTTAGGTGACACACGTGAGTCAAAAGTTGAAACATCTACCTAGAGCTTTGTATGCTCTCCACCACTACCATAAGTCCGGCTAGGACTAACGCTTCTAACTTGAAAGCTGCAATTGTGAGGAGTGAGTATACAACAATACTCATTGAGTGAACGCATATATACATAGATATACATACATGCACATACATTTCTAATTCATGATATTGGGATTTATTCTTCACATATGCTCAAATACATAAATATTCATTTTCATGAACAACCAATAACTGTAAACAATGTAAAGGTGGTCTGCATCTATTTAAAAGATCCATAACTAGCTAGCCATATTATCTCGACCGCTACCCTGACCGAGGTAACGTCGAAATCCATCAGCGAGCTTGTTATGCTTAAAATCATATGCAATGCAATGTAAAATTATTTAGTTTATATAAAACATGTATTTATAAAATAAACCCGTCTCACTGATGTCCCGAGTAGTCACTTGGTGATAAAGTGATTGTCCTCATCGTATTCATCAAATTCTGAAGATCCCTATCAAGTCTCAAGACTATCTACAGAGTCTCTATATAACCACTCATTTGCCTAACGGCTCACAGTGGGCTTACCATGGCTTATCCTCCCTTATACAGCCCCACTGAGGCACCAACAACCTACACGACCTCTCATAAGTCCGTTCATAAGTTATAGCCTTGTATATATAGTAAATAACCTGGCCTATTGGCCATGTATCAATAACCAACCTTAACGACCTTACATCACCAATATACATGCATTTAAAAATATTTCATTTTTCAAATCAAGAGTTTTGCTTGGATTTGCAAGGAAATCTGAGAGAGAGAGAATGAGAGAAATTGTGTTTTGTAGAGAAAGAAGAGAAAAATACGTAAATAGAAGATGACTTGATGTGGTTTCCTCCCTTGGGTATTTATAAGAGTGAATGAAAATACTAAATTGTCCTTCAAAATTTGCCCAGATTTTCTTGGAGTATTGATACTTTTAAACAAAGTATCGATACATTTGAGCTAGGTATTGATACCTTTAGTCGAGGTGTCGAACTGTTCCTTAAGAATTCGATTATAGAAATTCTATTGCACCTGAGTATCGATACATTAGCTTTCATGTATCGATCATTCTCTTTTCAATGTATAAATACCTTTGTTGAAGGTATCGATCTATTTTAACCTGTAATTAATTTTGAACTCTTTGTCTTGTCACGGATCGATACCCTTAATGAAGGTAATGATCTGGTCCATCTTGTAATTATTTTTGAACTCTCTGTTTCCAAATATATCGATACCTTTGAGGAAGGTATCGATCCGATCAGTTTGTAATTTCTTTCCAACTTTCTGACTTGTAAGGTATCGATACTTTTCATCAAAGATATCGATCCCTTCATCAAGTATCGACTTGTAACCTTAATGTATTGATACATTGTTCAAAATGCATCGATACTTCTATTCCAAATATCGATCTCTTTATGCTCAGAATGAATTTTGACCTTTCCTTTTCATTCCTTAACACTAATTTGGTTTATCTTTCTGGGGCTTTGCTCCCGATCCCCAACAAGGGTGTTGCCCCTTGACCCTTTTCGCTAATAAGCTAGGAAAATCGCCAAATGCTTCAGTGTAGGGCAACATACAGAACCCAAATACATGTGAAATTCAACTCGCTTAATTCATTAAATTCTCTTATCGAGAGCTAATTTAAGTCACCTTAGCCTCGTTAATGTGTCAACTAACCATTACCATGCATGTCTGAAATGAATGTCATAGAAATGACTACTTTTCCATTATGTTCAAATAATATGGTTTAGCGCATTTTGCATTAAATATAAAATTAAAATTAGTAATTGAACAAATGTAAAATGAAATAATTTTCATTTTATTAATTGAAAACAACCTTATAACTAATTCCAAAAATAGATATATACAAATGAGTAATATCCTTGAACCGTATGACACGATTGATTACAGAGTATATCTCCAATAGTTACAGCTGATATCTAAATACCATAATTCTTGGGGACTTTCTTCCTTCGCATGACATGCCCTTAGGAGAGAAACTTCTTCTTTTTTCTCTGCAAAATTAGATATTTCCCCACATTGCTTATTCAAATTAGTTTGATACTCTAATTTATAGTGGCCATACATGTGACATTTGTAACACTCAACTTTTGACTTGTTTGCTAACCTTGGCTTGTAGTTTGTTAAGTTTTGCTTGTTAAGACCTCTTCGTTTCCTTTATGAAGTTTGGTTGTTCTCAAATTTATATTGTGGGTGTCTGTGATCTTTGTTTCCTCTTTCTCCTCCTCTTTCTTGATTTCCTTATTTAATGGTGAAGAAAAATTGTTCGTTGATGTTGGAGATATGCCTTAGAATCAAATGTGTCATATAGTTCAAAGATATCATTCTTTGTATATATTTTTTTGTAATTAATTATAAATTAGTTTAGGATTAATAAAATAACTTTTATATCATTTTTCATATTCAATTATTGATTTATATTATATATAATGCAAAATAAGATCCTATAATGTACTATAATATCAAGACTTTATCTATAAAGAGTTGTATATATGAGTACAAAGTCTCTGATTTAAATACATTGAATCAGTTGCCGATTGAAGTAACGTCATTTGGGAATATAACATTACATGAATGGTATGTTTGATGTTGTCAAGGATTAGTATAGGGTATTAATAATTAGGTGACGAGTCTCATGTCACAAGAGCATAAACATAGATAATACATTAGTGAATGTGTTACTAAACATGGTCAAATGTGACGAATCACAATTGTGATTATTTATAGTTAATGATGCATCACACAGCCATACTAGTGTACCACTAGTTCTTTGACCTAAGGTGTCACAACTACCCTCCGTACTGAAGCACATCGTTCACTTATGTATATAGCACTAGGATAGCCATGCCTGGTGAAAGAAGCTTGCTGGCGATGTGTTTTTGTGTATGAGAACATGTGATAACCAAAATGAAATCTGTTGGCTCAAATATTAGAGATTAAGATCCTAAGTGAAACTATTATACCAGAGAATCAAGTCTTTGGCCAAAGCATGTGTGTTTAGAAAAGTGTTTTACAGATATACGAATCTTGTATATGATTGAGTTAGTGGCTTGACGATACCATGACCCATACTTGATTGGAAGTCAATAGTAGAGGGACTTTACTACATACATGTACAACTATAAAAGTTTATCTGATATATTTATTCATATGTATCTAGGAGTGATGACATCTTGTTTGAGGTCACTCATGATCATTGTAAACTCTGGTTACAAGGAATTGTATTGAAGAGATATGAAAGAATTTGTATATCCATGTTCAACTCACAGTGAACCCAGGGTGTCTTACACATTAGTTAGTTACTTGATCATAATGGTTACTGTTATTATACAATAATCATTAAGTTAGTTAATGATATTGTTTTAATACTTTGATCGAATAGCAATTTAATTCTTTATTGTAAAGAATAAATTTTTCAGCTAAGATGCGTTAACACTATATGCGTGGTAAATATTCTAATGATTTATGGGATAACATAAATATAATTTATGTGGTGAGGATATGCATTAATATAACAACTTTTATAATATTTTGCATATTTAGTTGTTAGTTTATATTGAATATAAAATGTAGAATGAGATCCATGATGTATTATGACATCATAACTCTTTCTGCAAAAAGTTATAGATATGAGTACAGAGTGTATAATTTAAACATATCTTAATCAGTTCCTAGTAGAGGTAATGTTATATGGGAATATAACATTGCATGACTGGTATGTTTGATGTTGTTAATGATAAGTATTGGATACTAATAGTTGGGTGACAAGTCTCATATCACAAGAGCATAAATATAGGTAATACGTTGGTGAACGTATTACTGAACGTGACCAAACTTGACCAATCACATGGGTGATTATCTATAGTCAAAGATACATTATACAGCTATACCAGTATACCACTAGTCCTATGATCTAAGGTATCACAGCTGCCCTCCACACTGAGTAACATCATTCACTTATGTATATTACATCGGGCTAGCCACGCTTGGTGAAAGAAGCTTGTTGGCAATATGTTTAAGTGTTTGAGGATAGATGATAACCAAGATGGAATCTACTGGCTCAAATGTTAGAGCTTGAGATCCTAGGTGGAATTATCATAAAAGAGATAAAGTCTTTTGCCAAAACATGTATATCCGAAAAAGTATTTTTACAGATATATGAATCATGTATATGATTAAGGTTCTGATCCTATAATTGAGTTAGGGTTTGATGATATCATAACTCGCACTCTATTGAGAGTATACAGCAGAAAGACTTTACTACATGCATGTACGACTATATGGATTTATCCGATATATTCATTTATCTGTGTCTGGGGGTTATGACATCATGCTAGAGGTCTCTCATAATCATTAGGAACTTTGGTTACAAAGAGTTGTGCCGAAGAGATACTAAAAAGTTAGTATCTATTCATGTTTAGCTTACAATGAATTCAAGAGATCACACATTTTAATTGGTTTCTTGATGATGATTGTTAAACCCTATTCTTTGAACAGAAAGGTAGAATAGTTAATTTACGACATTCATGTTGCACATGCATATGTATGGTTAGTTGACACATAATTGAGACTTAGGTGACTTAAATTAACTCATGGTATGAGGATTAAATAAATTAAGTAAGTTGGATTTAGTGTATATTTGGTTTCAGAATAATGTCTTACACCGACGCTAGGTTTAGGAGAAGTGTGGAAATGATCGACTAGCAGTAGCTAGGTTTGGGCCAACGGGGAAATGGTTGATCGGTAGTAGCTGATTTTGGGCCAAACAGTTGACCGACAGAAGCTAGATCAAGGCACGGTGAGTAACCAATCGATTGGTTAAAGGAAACAGTTGACCAGTTTGCTGTAAAAATCAATTTTTTTGAGAATTTTCAAGGATTTTAAAGATATTTTGGTATTTTTGCTCATTTTCTATACAAACCCCCAACCCCAACAGTTCTCCAACATGTATTTTCTAGATATTTATTTATTGGGGATACATGTAAAGTACTGAAACTAAAAGTTTATCTAAGAAATTATTATTTTCTTCAACCCATACGTATATGATTTTCAAAAATTAATATTTATATTAATTGATTTTGTTATAGATGAACTCATCACGAAGATCAATTCTTTGTTGTTAATGATCACATGTATGGTAATTTTGTACATAAACTATTTTCAAGATTTTAAGATTTGCAAGTAAGCCTTACAGGCTCTTTTAATACATTCTGAGCAATAGAGGATGTATCAGAAGGGGTTTGTGGCAATTGTTACTGGTGGACCCCAAGGTCAGGGCGTGACAATAATGGTAATTGCTATTATACAATAATCATTAATTTAGTTAATGATATTATTCTAATACTTTGATTGGATAACAATTTGATTCTTTATTGTAAAGAATAAAATTTTCAATTATGACACGTTGGCACCGTATGCGTGGAAAATATTTCAGTAATTTATGGGATAACATAAATATGATTTACGAATATATAAGGTATTAATGAATAAATGAGTTTATTCATTATTAATTATTTAAATGTTATTTAATCAAATGGTTACTTGGTTGACAAGTGCCACCATGTGATGATATCAAGATTTAATGTATTAATATTGATTAAAGTAATCAATCAAATAGGAAATATATTTTTCAAATATCAATATAATATTAAATATCAAACGTAATGATTACATATTTATATTATTATTAAAGTAATAATAATATAATATTATTAAAGTAATAATATAATATAATATAATATATGTATATGTATATTTATATATGTGTGTGTGTGTGTGTATATATATATCTTATAATATATTAATATATTAATTTGATTAATATATATTATATTATTATACTAATTTGATTAATGTTAATTAAACCACTAATCAAAACTTAACACATGGCATGGTTTTGTTTATTTGATAAAAGAAAAAGTTGCAATACGTGTATGAAAGAAACTGAATTGAATTTGAATTTAATTTGCAACTTATCAGACACATGGCATGAATTTATTTGATGAATGAAAAATGACAAGTGAATGTGTTGCACATATGAATTCAATTTGGAATTGAATTGCTAAAAGGAAGACTTAAGTGTTAAGTCTTTATTTATGAAATGCCACTTTTGCTTTTGCCTTAGCAAGTGTTTAACCGAGAAGTTGTTTTTGAAACAAAAAGAAACAATGCTACTTCTTTTTCTTGGTATTCTCGAGAGCTTATTTTTCAAATTGAAAAAGTGTGATGCTACTTTGTTTTTTAAGAAACTGCGAGCATCATTTTTAGAAAATGAGTGTGCTTTGCTTTTAATACAAAAACCAAAGTGAAAATGGTGTGTGCTTGTGAAACATAAGAGAGAAAGTCATATATTAGCTTGGTGAAGCTAATATCCATAGCTTAGAAATTCCATCATGAAACCGGAACTGTTTTTGCCAATCACAAGTGTGGATACACTTGGAGGTAAGTAAGGAGTTTGATTTGCTTTTTCAGATAAAAACTTGAAGAAGTACGACTCTAATCTTTGTTATTTTTTTTTAAATGTTTGAAATATTAAAATATGCATATGTACATGCGGTGGAGGCGCGATGCACAGGATCAATTCTTGGGTTCGCGACCGCTACAAAGAAGTTATGTATGTATGTATGTTTTAAAAAATATGTGTTGGGAGTTGATTATGTTCATATGATGTTTGTTGTGGCTTTGGAAAATGATAATATGGTATTATGATTATATATGTTATTATGTGATAATAATATGTTTAAAAGCATGAGAATTTGATTTGTTATGTTTTTAAGCATATATATGTGTTAATACAATATATTAATTTGATTTAATTTTGTGTTAATATGTGTATAAATATATTGGGTATATTTGAGAGCATGAAAATGTTAAGTTTGATTTTGTAAATATGACATGCTAACAATGAATGTTTTAATGTGATTAAAATATTTGTTGCATGAAAATATATGTACAAGTGTTGTATGTACTTAGATGTTGATTAATCATGGTAAATTAATTTATGAGATAAATTAAATTTTATGTTAATATGTTTACGCATATATTGGCATTTTTGAACATGTAATTGTATTTTATTTGATTAAATTATAATACCATATCAAAATACATGAGATGCATGTATAATTGTATTTTTGAAATATGATTAAAATAAATAATGTTTGATATTATTTAATTAAAAATGTCATGTGAATATTTTTGAAATAATTGCAAAATAATGATATTATTTAAATGTGGGTAGATCATGATATAAGTGTTATGATTATGATTTATTGTGTAACTATTGCATGCCCCATTTTAATTTAATAAAAATATATGTATAATTCATTAAAGTACCTATATATGTGATATATGTGATAATGTGCATATATATGAGATATGTGTGTGCATGTGTACTTAAATTAAATTGTTTATGACATTAGTATAAATTAAACCTTCCTTTAGCCACAACGTACATAAGTAATAATTTGATTAGTAAATTTTCTGTTATTGAAAATTCAATTTGTTGAAATTAAAATTTTTCAGGTTTGAAATTGTTTCTATTGAACAAAAAAAAAATAAAAACTCTAAATTAAAATTGAAATGAATGGTGATTATAAATGATTTTGATTCAACAAGAATTAATAGAATTCTAGTAGGAGTAACTTTATGAACATAAATTGACAAATTGATATTGTATCAATTAAAATTTTTCTCCAATAAATTAATTTGTTAATTTATTAAAATAGACCTTAAATTAAAATCTTCCTTAATATATGCATATTGATGTGTATATTAAATGAGACCAAAAATGAAAATCTCCCTAATATAATATTAGATTGAATCCTTCAAATGCAATCATAGGTTATAGGTATATTTGATGAGGCAACTCAATAACTGTTAGGTGAAGGCCCGTACGGTGTGTCGTAGTTTATTTAACCTATTTCTTGATAGGGGATTTTTGGCTTTCAATAACTGTTAGGTAAGAGGTTTAATTTCACTCCTATTCAAAAAAAGGCGTTGGGTCTAACCTAACTAGATTGAGACACCAATAACTATTGGATGAGGTGTCTTTTCCTAAAGGTAGATTAATCATGTCTTGTAAAGAGTTATGAACAAAAATGCATTTATGACTTATTAGGCTTACTTGACCAACAACTATTAGGTGAGGTTTTGTGAGTTTGATAAGAATATGATCAGCCATGAAAACCTGTAATTTAATTATAATTTTCTAATTAAGAAAGTATGGAATATAATTAAAGTAGTGGGAGCACTATTTGGTTTAAAGTCTAGAATTGAATAGTTTGATATATACTTTTATATATTATAATGTATTTTATTTTTCTGCAGATCATTAAAAGTTAAATCTCTTTTCTAGTAGAAGAATAATGCTTAACCTTCTTTTTAAGATCCTTGACACTCACAGGCTTATCAGATCTAATTTTAAGGTCTGGTATCGGAATCTTATAATTGTTCTAGATTCTGAACAAATTGGACATATCCTTAAGGGGCCAACGCCCAAGTCCCTTTCATAAGAGGCTTCATTAAAGTAGATTGAGACTTTCCAAAAATGAAAGGACTATAATCTCAAAGTTAGATCGTATATGCTAGCGTCTATGAGTGATGATTTACAGACTCTGCATCATGCAGGATGCTTAGCGATCTATCTCTCTTTGGTGGAAATGTTTAGGGAGAGTTCTAACTATAGGTGGTGTGAGTTATTCATTACTTTGTTTGGTATGAGGTTTAATTCAGGAGTGCCTCCAAAGTCTCATTTTATGAAGATGATAAACCTCATAGGTCAATAAGAATCTTTAGCGTTTTTTATGGACTTAAGGTTATAGACGGATTTGATCCTTTAGTCACTCTCATCTAACTTTGACCAGTTTGTTATCAATTATCACATGAACAAACTGGAACATACTCTTTCTAAACTTATGAATGAAATTGTTTAATTTTATGAAAGTCTCTAAAGGAAAATAGGAGGGAGACCGTTCTTGTTGTGGTGTCTTACAGTAAGACATCAAAAAAGAAAGACAAGAAGTCCTTTGGGGTTAGACTTAAAGGAGGATTCTCCTAGAATAAGAAAAAAAAGGGCAAAGGAAAACTTGTTGCCAATAGTCTAGCCAATGATAAGTGTCGTCATTGAAAGAAGCTCAGACATTGAAAGAGGAACTGTCCTATTTACATAGAAAGTCTAAGACAGAAGAAAGCACATGGTATGCTTTCATGTCATATTATTAAAACTAAATTAAGTGTTATTTCAGATTCATATAACTCGATAATTGATTTAGTTGCCACTTCTCATATTTGTATGTCATTACAGGACCTTCACAGTCAGCAATTACTGGAGGATGGTGCAATGACACTAAAGATGGCAAATGAACTAATAGTTGCTATCACTTGCTCAGAGACTTGCAAAATTGTTCTGTCTTCGAGTCATGTTTTTATATTATACAAAATTATGTATTTTGATACAGCCAATATAAATATTTTATCTATCAATCAACTATGTAAACAGGGTTAGACTTTTATATTTGATAGATGTAAATGTTATATTTGATAGATGTAAATGTTGTATTTATTTGAGAAATAAATTGATTGGCATTGACTTGAATATAAATGGTTTATATATTCTTGAGACTAATGAAATTAACATAACTAATACAATTAATAAGAAAAAAGCTAGAAATGAAATTAATTCAAAACTTATATGGCATCATAGATTATATCATATTAGAGATAAAATTATTAACAACATTGGTAATGATAGATTGATAGGTCTATTAGGTTCTAAAGCCTACCCAACTTGTGAATCCTATCTTCTAGGAAAGATGACAAAATCACCCTTTGTTGGACAAGGGAAAAAAGCTGATAGAGTTATTGAATTAATACATACCAATGTATGTGGTCTATTTAGTGAAATGGTCATAGGAGGTTTCTCATACGTTATAACCTTTGTTAATGATCATTCATGGTATGGTTATGTGTACTTACTGAAGTACAAATCTAAATCTTTTGAAAAGTTTAAAGAATTCAAAGCTGAAGTAGAGAAACAAATAGGAAAGAGTATTAAAATTCTATAATCTGATCATGAAGGTGAATACTTAAGTACTAAATTTCTAAAATTTCTTAAAATTAATGGTATACTTTCTCAGCTTACACCTCCTTATACACCGCAGCATAATGCTGTATCTGAAAGAAGGAATCGTACTTTATTAGATATTGTATGATCTATGATGAGCTTCACGAACTTACCAACATATTTTTTGGGATATGCCTTATATATCACAATTTACATCTTGAACAAGACTACATCCAATGCAATTCCCAAGACACCGTATAAGATATGGTATAAGAAGTTACTAAGCTTCAATTACTTATGTTAAAATAGTTAACACTGGAAAGCTAGATGCTAAGCCTGAAAAAGGTCGATTCATTGGATATTCTAAAGATAGTTTATAATATTATTTCTACTTTCATGCTAATCAAAGAATTTTGATTAGTAGACACGCACAGTTCCTCGAGAATCAGATCATTGAGGACAATGATGTAGGTAGAAGTATTGAGCTTTTAGAGGAGTCTGGAAAGCTTGATGATGATTAACCTCAGATGGATAAACCTATTAATATAGATGAACTAGTTCATGTTGATGAACCAGTTCGATCTGATCCTTAGTCTTCTGTAGACCGAACTCTTCGTAGATATACTAAGATATCACGCTCTCCTCAGAGATATTATTTTCAGTCTGAAAATGATTTTGAATAATTTATGATAAAATAAGATATACAGAGGGAAGATCTTAGAACCTATGAAGAAGCGATATTAGATATCGACTCTAAAAGATGGCTTAAAGCCACGAAATCCATGTATGCTAATAAGGTGTGGTAAATTGTTAATCCACCAGAAGAATTATTCCTATCGGTTGTAATTGGTTTTACAAACGAAAATTTGGTGAATATGAAAAAGTAGAGACTTTTAAAGTTAGGTTAGAGGCAAAAGGTTATAATTAGAAATAAAGTATTGATTTTGATGGAACCTTTTTGTCAGTAGCTATGCTAAAATCTATTCGGATATTACTTGCTATTGCAGCTTATTATGACTATAAGATATGGCAAATGGATATGAAGATAGCCTTTCTTAATGGTTTTATTGAGGAGTCTATATACATGTAACAACCTGTTGGTTTGTTGCATCTAATGATAGTCATAAGGTATATAAGTTACATAAATCCATTTATGGATTAAAATAAGCTTCTAGAAGCGAAAACATACGATTCGATGATGCAGTTAAACCATTTGGGTTCATCAAGAATATTGATGGTGTCTACAAAAAAGAGAATAACAATGCCATCATATTCCTTGTATCATATGTACATGACATACTACTCATAGGAAATGATGTAAGCATGTTATCTGAGGCTAAATTGAAGTTTTCTAATGTTTTCTCTATTAAAGATCTGGGAGAAGTAACCTTTGTTTTAAGTATTGGCCTTTATAGGGATAGAGCGAAACGAATGATAGGTCTTTCTCAGAGTCTGTAAATAGATAAAGTACTGAAGAGGTTCAGTATGGATAGTTCTAAGAAATGTTTCTTACCTTGCAGTCATGACGTTCATCTCTCTCAAGAGATGAGACCCAAGAATAAAGCTAAGAGCAAGCGTATGCAGAAGATTCATTATGCTTTGGCAATACGTAGTCTTATGTACTCTATGCTATGCACTAGACTTGATATAGCATATGCTGTGAGTATTATGAGTCGATATCAGGCAAATTCTGAAGAAGAACATTAGACTGTGGTCAAAAGGATCCTTAAGTACTTGAAAAGAACACAGAATTTGTTATTAACCTATTAGGGTAGTGAGTTAAAACTTGAGGGTTGCACTGATTTTGATTTTCAATCAAATGTAGATGATAGAAAGTCTATTTCTATATTTGTCTTCATATGTAATGAAGGTGCTGTCTATTGGAAGAATTCCAAGTGTCACACCTGTTCATATTAACTGCAAATATATACTCACGTTCACTCTATACAATACTATTCTTTTATCACCAAAATTTTAAACATTTATAAACATTTATACTTAAGAATTTGTTTTATACATATAAGTATACATACCAGGGTATATATATTACAACTCTTTGACATACAACTAACTTAGTACTACATATCCAAACATAAGTCTAAACATATTACTTAGCTAATCTACAATTACATACATTTAAAAACTTCACATACACCTAGTACCCTTGCTTGCGTACTTGGTCACCTCTATGTGCTATTATCTGAAAATAAATTGTTAATAAAAGAGTGAGATAAAATCTTAGTAAGCAAATCATATAAGTTTTATATGTCAATGTAGTACAGAAGGTAAACGTTTTAAACAATCGTGGCAAAACACAAAATAACACTATAAATAACCAAAGCATTTTTAAACTTTTCCAATCATAAATACTTTATTCATAACATAAACACTATCAGAACAACTTAGCTAGTGTCACCTGCACCTACGGTGACCCGGATTTAAAACGTGATCACGTATTCCACATACAACAGTCATTCAAATTTTTATATAACAGAAGCGTGTACGGCACGCTAGATAGAATTCTTACTAGCCTACAAGTTTCATTTTTAACACGAGATCCAATTATGTTAAAATAAAAGAACTAACGACTAAGCCATAAGAATGCATTTTATTCAAAATTTCACACATTGACAACATTTCATAATCACTTCCTATGTGTGATATCGGCGTACAACATTTAAGTTCATAAATTTTCAAGAATCATTTCATAAAGTTCATGTTGGCATAATGAAGCATTAATATACACATTTCACGCAACATTGAGTATCGTACAATTTTTAAAACATAAAAAATACTTGCATGATCTACTTACTTTTATCTCCGTTCTTCTCTAGTATGTTCGTATCTTAATGTGGCATACCTAAAATAAATTAACACAATCTATTTCAGTTTCATGTTTTATACTCTTCGCTACATTCTTACGACATCTACATTTCCAACTCTAATACTTTATTAATTTCCTAACATAGACCTATTACCATATTTACACTATAACATCATTTCATATATGCTTATACATACATACATACATACATATATGCATATTATACCAATTTTCGGAAACAATACATTTGGCGTAACATTTTCAAATTCGTTAATTGTTGCCATTTTCCCCGCCAATTCATTTTCTAATACATCCACGTTATCAAATTCTAAACACTTCCAAATATTTGAAACAAACTCGGCCTACCGAACTTGCCGAGATTCAAATCCAATTCCACCACTCACCATCTCAAATCCACACATAACAATTTAAGTCATTA
>JAXCLQ010070589.1:0-14111 GCA_035584115.1 Cedrela odorata
GTTAGTTTTCTTCTCACTGTTTTTCGTTTAATGAAATGCAAAACAGAAATGAAAAAGAGACGAAACTGCACACTGAAGTCACATGTATGCACTGATCGATCCTCTAGAGAGTTTTTTCCGCAACTTGAAACGTTCATCAAGACTCCCAGTAGCGGTTGTGCGCCCGAAAATCCGTTTCGTGAGCCGCACATCTGCTGTAAGCAAAAACAGAGCATGTGTTTTGGTGTTTCTGTTCATTACCAAGATGTATTATGATTTGAGAGATTTGTACTGGTGGGAAGGGATGAAGAAAGATATTGCAGAGTATGTATCACGATGTCTTACCTGTCAACAAGTTAAGGCTGAGCATCAGAGATCAGTAGGGACACTGTAGAGTTTAGAGGTTCTTAAGTGGAAGTGGGATCAGATTACCATGAATTTTATAGTTGGACTTCCACGGACTCCCAAAGGTTATGACTCTATTAGGGTGATTGTTGATCGGCTGACTAAGTCTATACATTTTCTTCCAATAAATACTACTTACTCTGCAACTCAGTAAGCCATAATTTATTTAGATGAGATAGTATCACTTCATGGTATTCTTATCTCGATTGTCTTAGATTGAGATATTCAGTTCACATCTAAGTTCTAGAAATCATTCCAAGAGGCTTTAGGTACACAATTACACTTTAATATAGCTTTTCACCCTCAGACAAATAGTCAGTCTGAGCGTACTATTTAGACATTAGAGGATATGTTGAGAGCCTGTGTACTTGATTTCGAGGGTAGTTGGGACATACACTTACCATTAATCGAGTTTGCATATAATAACAGCTATCAAGCAAGTATTCAAATGACTTTGTTTAAAGCTTTATATAGTAGAAAATGTAGATCTCTAGTGGGTTGGTTTGAGGTTGGGAAGCATAAGCTGCTAGGACCTGATCTAATACAAGATTCAGTGGAAAAGGTTAAACTGATCAGAGAACGAATGAAGACGGCACAAGATCGATAGAAATTCTATGCAGATCATCGGAGACGAGATTTAGAGTTCTTTGTAGGAGATGATGTATTTCTGAAGGTTTCTCCATTTAAAGGAGTAATGAGATTTGATAAGGGTAAATTGAGTCCGAGGTATATTGGTATATTTCAAATTCTTAAGAAGGTGGGAAACCGAGCGTGTGAGTTTGCACTACCCCCAAGCTTGGATAAAATCCATCCTGTGTTTCATGTTTCCATGCTCTGAAAGTAGGTGCATGACAATCCACGCATATTAAGAGCCGCAGACAGTTAAGATTGGACAGGGTTTATCGTACCTGGAACAACCTATGGTGATAGTTGCTAGAGGTGTCAGAAAACTTCGTTCTAGACAGATTCTTTCAGTTAAGGTGGTATGATGGCACCATAAAGATTATGAGGATACTTAGAAACCTAAAGAAGTTATGCAGAGACAATTTCTCCACTTAGTCACAGATGAACGTACATTATATGTTATTGGTTAAATTCGATTTGAGAACGAATCATTTTAAGAGGGGAAGAATTGTCATGACAGCATAAGTAGACAAAATAATAATACAAAATATAAGCTTATAAGATTTGCTACATGTTAATAATTTATAATTAGTAATATAATACACACTAGTGAGGATGTTAAAGTGTGTGTAATTAAAATTACATGTTAAAAACAAAACAAATAGAAACACATGTTAAATTATATACCGTACATGTGTTTATATATATATAGTTTAAGATATGGTTTCTACACTTTCACAAATACATATATATATAGTTGCGTAAACCAAACATGTATATATACACAAGTCTAACCCATTTACTTACACCATACTTATATATATATATATACATATATATATATAACTCATTTACCCATCCTTTCTTCATTCGGTTAAGGCATTTGTTTAAAGACAAAAAAAAGCCATGCTTTGTACCATATATACATATATATATATATATATCGAAACATAACTCAATTGATTTAAAGCCACATTTTCCATTCATTCCATCTTAAATTTCATTTTGCAAGTTTGACTTCACCAAACACAATTGAAGGGAGAAGCCGAGAGCATGAAGAATCCACACATGTGTGGTAATAATTGGCCGAATTGAAAGGAAAGTGTGGCCAAATTACAGTTGATTTCTTTCTTTGTTTTCTTTCCCATTTGGTTATCTTCATTCACTTTCTAATTCAAAACCAATTCACACAGCAAATGAAAGAATAAGAGAGAGAAATCGAGAGCTAAGCATTCTTGTTTACATATGTGGTGAAATTGATCGACCTGAACATGCATGTGTGGCTAATTTGGAAGTTAATTTATGATTGAAGTGATTTAAGGCAAAGAAGCATGTTAACCAAAGTGAGGAGAATCTGAAAGGTGAAGGAGCTTGGTTGAATTGAAGTAAGGGTGCTGAAATTGAAATAGGAAAGGTGATAAACCGAGATAGAGCAAAGGGTGGAAGCCAGAAATCGAAGAAATTGGCCAGAATTTGGGTTGCATGGCATGTA
Source organism: Cedrela odorata (assembly GCA_035584115.1). NCBI lineage: Eukaryota > Viridiplantae > Streptophyta > Magnoliopsida > Sapindales > Meliaceae > Cedrela > Cedrela odorata. The sequence goes on from JAXCLQ010070589.1 coordinate 2,501, forward strand.
GTGATCGGAAATTGAAAGAGCAAGAGGAAACCAAGTGAATCAAGTGGAGGAAAGTGAAGGAAAGCCAAAACAAAAAAAGGAAAAACCAATTTTAGCAGTCAAGGTAAGTGTTTATGTGTTGAATTGGTAATATTGATGTTAAATGTGCTTAATTGATGATTTATGTGAATTGTGTTATCTTGGTAGTCAATTTGTGGTAAATGAATGATGAAATATATATGAATTGGTTTGGGGTAGTGTGTAGTTGTGTGAAATTATGATTATACTGTGAAAATATAATGTACAGAAAGTGGTCAATAAACTTGCGAAGTGTTGATCCAAGTGATATGGTATTGCCAAAAATCGGACACAAACTTGCGATGCCAGTAGGTCGCAGTTGTGTGTTCAAGTGAAGGATGATTTGAGTTGATAAGATTGTTATATAGGAGTGTCGTAAGGTATATTTAGGATAGCGCACGTGAATGAAGTACCGATCGAGTGAGAGAGCGAGCAAAACGTATGAGTTTCAGATTTAGTAATTTCTGCACAGGGTTCGGTAAAATAGGGATCCCAAGAGTTCTAGACCTCATATTGACAAACCGTAAAATGTTATGGAAACTAGACATAGAGCATAACATAAAAAAATTAGGTCAAGATGTTGAGCAAGTCAATAAAGTTTATTGTTTGAACCGATCCGCCCTATCGACGGTTCATAGCTGACTACACTAAGCAAGGTAGAGAGAAACGATTATAACTTGGGCGTTTAGAATCGAAATGCGAATCCATAAAAAGTGATAGAAATTAGACATGTAGTCGAATGTGTCCTGAGAAGCTTAGAATGAATTACCTTACCTATGTAACACACCGCGAAATGGAATTTTGTCGAGGTGTAGAATGCACTATGAGGATGACCAAAATAAGCAAGTTCGGTTTAGTCTTGTAAGGGGATGGGCAGGTTTCATGCATAACATATTTATGTATCTATTTAGGTATAAAGAATGAATCTAATACAGTAATATGTATATGTTGTAGATCGTCAGGCCAACCTTCCGCCGATATCGCGATAGTGCGAGTACATCGCAGTTATTACAGTGAATGGGTTCTTGTTTGTGTATGTATATATGTTTGCTCTTGAAATGAGTATTGAAATCATGTATGATGTACAAACAATCTAAATCATACTAAATTATGTTAAGATACACCTAAAATAATTGTGCTATATGATAATAAATAGTATTGATATCTAATGACTTATTTATGTCTATGCTTAAGACATAGATGCAAGTATGTATGGGGAATCAATACTTAGATTAAGCTTAAATTTGATTAACACAAAAATTTGGTTATATATGATTTGTTGTGTGCTGAATGATGTACAAAAGAATGACATTATTGTGTATTTGACAATATGATGGCTGCAAGTGTCGATTGTTACCTATATATGTATATATAAACAAATATATTACGTGATGATGCGAAATGAAATGTTAAGATAGTGTATCTTGTGAATTGTCTATGTATGATGATTGAGTTGTGACAGTGGGATGGCGATACGTAATGCCCTTAAAGACTGGCATGTTGTGAAATGATGTGAAATACTTGATACAAACAGTGATGTGAAATGCTCCTTTGTGCGTATAGATTATTATATGATAATATGTATTTAATGTTAAACTATGAATATAAATTTAAAAACGAGAAATGATCTAGTGTGTACACCCACTCATTGAGTCAAGTAGGACTCACCCCTATCCATTTTTAATTTTGTCGGATCTAATAGTTTGGTGAGTAAACATAGCGGCTCGGAAACACGATGTAGAGAATAAGTCATCAGTCGCAGTCACCACTATGTTGGGTCCATCTCACATAGAGATCAGTTGATTTACTTTATATTTTGTATATTATGTAGCACATGTTATTGAAATAGCATGTATATAAATTGATAAATGTATAGTCAGTGTTATTTTGTGATACATGGTGTCATTTGGGATTGTGTATATGTATATGTGTATTAACAACGGCGTTATAATGCCCTAATATATATATATATATATATAGACTTAATATGAGTTTGACTGAGATTCCATATACAGTAGATTATGTAAGGCTTAGGGTGATAGGGCAGACCTATCACCTGCCGGTAACACTCCGGATTTAAGGTATGTTACACATACTCATCAAAATCACCATCATCACCCCACTCAATCTCGACTTCATACTCATTTAAAGGTAACGGTCTACACCTAGCTTGTAAATTCGAATTTTGTACTTGATTAGACTACCCCATTTGTATTGATGTGAACCTGTAGGCAAAGTAGCCTAAAAACCCACAAACAAGTGAATCATAATTCGGAAAGCCAATATGATCAAATTATCAACCCTAGACACGTTGAGGAACTCATCAATTAGGCTATTTCTCGATGCTGTGCCCATATACTCTTGCCTTTTACCACTCAAAATCCCTCTTTCGAATTCTTTAAGAACTAAAGACTCAATCGTAGACAAAAACCTTAAGTTTTGTCCCCTCAAGCAATTAAATTTAGAAAACGATCAAAGAATAAAAATAGAAGAAAACAAAGTAAGATTAAACTCTAGACTCAATCAAAGAAATGCAAGAAAAGAAAAAAACGTAGAAGTTTAATCACCAAATTCGATTTTTTTTTTTTTACTTAACCTAAGCAAGAAATTAAAATGCGAGAAGGAAAATTGAAAATTCATTACCTTGGTCGAAAATTAAGAGTCTTTTCTAAGTTGATTAAGTTAATAATTTCTTTATTGGTGGCCAAACAAATAATTCCTATAAGGTAGCACGGGATTACCTTATTTATCTATGAAACTCCTACAAGGTAGTAAGGAATTATCTTATTTACATAGGAAACTCTTACAAGGTAGCAAGCCTACAAGGTAGCAAGGGATTACCTTATTTACGTAGGAAAATTTGATGAATTTTTTTCTTTAAAATTAAACACAAGAATCAGGTTAGATCAATCAAAAACACAAGATTAGCAAGGAAAGTACTAACAAAACACAAGAACATATATAAAACAAGAAAGACACGCAAGAAACAAAGTGATTAAAAGAAAAAAAAATTACAGGACTGATTTTTTTTTTTAATGACTCAACAAGTAAGATAAACTAAGAACAATATATTCAAACCCTTGAATGTTGGTGCATTAAGGTTGAATATATCAAATTTATATATGTTTTTTTTGACTCAACGAACATAGAATTAAACATAAATGATAAAAAAAAACTGATCTTGGAACCAAGCTCTGAAACCAACTAATGTGAACCCATAGGCAAAGTAGCCTAAAAACCCACTAACAAGTGAATCCTAACTTGAAAAGTTAATATAATTAGATTATAAACTCTAAACTCGTTGAAAAACTCGTCTCAAGAACTTAGGTTACAAAGAGATGACACCACAAAGGATTGCAAAGCCTTTGAAAATACTAAGTTCACACAAGAATTCAAGAAGAATTAGGAAACCTTAAAACCATTGTTTCTTTTAAACATTAGGAAACCCTAAAACTTTTGTTTTCTTTAAACACTAAGAAACCCTAAAATCCTTATTTTTTTCAAATATTAGAAAACCCTAAAACAAGCTAAAATAAGTAATAAAATAACTATAGGCTATTTAATTAATTGTACCAACCCATTAACATAATATTATATAGACTAAAACAATTAAATAAATTTACATCAAGCCCATATATAGAATACAATATAGTTGCATATGCCTTCATATCTTCATTCTTAGACTTGGGCTTCAATAACTTATAGCACATGCACCAAAGCTAGTTTTTCGTCTCGCAAACCTATCTTTCATGATGTAGAGCCCTTTATTTATCGTCCATGTATGGTTCCAGTCAAGGTCCTTTGAACAAGCCCATTCATTACCTTTTTTATGTTTTTTGCACGTGACCTCGTAATAAGTCCATCCGGAACATACAACGGATTTTGAACAACTTGTTTAACTTGTAAACCATCTTGGATTCCATCATGTACATTAGTCAATACTCTCTCATGTCTTCCATCATGCGTATAATGTTCATCTTTTGCTTTTTCATGTTATCACTCATTTTCCCAAACATCGTATGCAACCACTCAAATCGCTAAAATATGGCTTGCATTGTGAATGCTGGGATCTCATCGTTTTAAGCTGATTCATTGGTACTATGTGTTATGGCAACTTTTTTAGACATTGTGAATAAACTCTCAGTCTCATGTATTTGTTCTGGCGATGTCACTCCACTCGTGTTTACACTCAATTAGGCTTTTTTTTAGATGTTGTACTTATACACTCTTGCCTTTTACTACTTAAAATTCCTCCTTCAAATTCTTTAAGAACTAAATACTCAATTGTAGACAAGAACTATAAGTTTTGTCCCTTCAAGCAATTAAATTTAGGAAATTAGCAAGGAATAATAATAAACGAAAACAAAGCAAGATTAGACACTAGACTCAATAAAAGAAAACACAAGAATAAGGTGAAATCCATTAAGAACACAAGACCAATAAGAAAAACACCAACAAGACACAAGAACACGTAAGAAACAAGAAAGAGAAGTAAGAAACAAGGTGATTAAAAGAGAAAAAAATTGAAGAATTGATTTTTTATTTATTTATTAATGACTCAACAAGTAAGATAAACTAAAAACAATATATTCAAACCCTAGAACGTTAGTGCATTAAGGCCAAATACATCAAATTTATATATATATATATATAATTTTTATTTTTTTGACTCGACGAACACAGAATTAAAATAGATGATAGAATAACCTGATTTTGAAACCAAGCTCTGATATCAACTGATGCTAACCTATAGGTAAAGTAGTCTAAAAACCCACGAACGAGTGAATCATAACCTGAAAAGTTAATATGATCAGATTATGAACCCTAGATTCGTTAAGAAACTCATCTCAAAAACCTAGGTTACAAAGAGATGACGTCACAAAAGAATGCAAAGCCTTTGATAAATCTAAGTTCACGCAAGAATTCAAGAAGAATTAGGAAACCTTAAAACCCTTGTTTCCTTTAAATACTGGGAAAACCCTAAAACCCTTGTTCCTTTAAACACTAAGAAACCATAAAACTCTTATTTTCTTTAAACGCTAGGAAACCCTAAAACAAGTTAAAATAAGCAATTAAAATAACTATGAGCTATTTAATTAATTGTATCGGTCCGTTAACATAATAATAATATAAACTAAAGTAATTAAATAAAATTACATTAACCCACGTATAGAATACAATGAAGCCGCAAATGCCTTCTTATCTTCACTCATAGAATTGGGCTCTAATGACTTGTAGAACATGCACTAACACTGGCTCTTCATCTCGCAAGCCTATTTTCTATGATGTAGAGCCTTTTGTCTGTCGTCCATGTATGGTTCAATCATGGTCCTTTGAACAAGTTATTCATTGCCTCTTTAATTTTGTTTGCACGTGACCTCATAATAGGCCCACTTGAAGCAACTGTTTAAACCCGTAGGCAAAGTAACCTAAAATCTCATGAACAATTGAATGTTAACTCAAAAATCCAATATGATTAGATTACGAACCCTAAACTGGTTGAGGAACTCATCTCAAAAACCTAGGTTGCAAAGAGAAGATGCCAGAAATGATAGCAGAATTGAATTTTTTTTAATTATTTAAATGACTTAACAAGTAAGAAAAACTAAGAACAATATATTCAAACCCTAAAACGTTAGTGCAGGAATGCCGAATATATTAGATTTATAAATATATTTTTTATTTTTTGACTCGACGAACACAAAATTAAAACAAATGATAGAACAACCTGATCTTGGAGCCAAGCTTTGATATCAACTAATGCTAACCCATAGGCAAAGTAGCTTAAAACCTCACGAACAAGTGAATCATAAACTGGAAAGCCAATATGATTTGATTACGAACCCTAAACTCGTTGAGGAACTCATCTTTAGAAGCTAGGTTGTAAAGAGATGACCTACAAATTATTACAAAGCCTTTAATAAGTCTAAGTTCAAGCAATAATTCAAGAATAATTATTCTCAAATTCACACAAAGTTTCAGAATTTTATTTTTCTAAGAGTTTCTCAAAATAATAAGTTTAAGTTGTTTAAATACTAAACACCTATTCGGCGGCACTATAGCAAACCCAAAAAATAAGCATTGTTTTCTTTTTAAATATAAGAAATCCTAAAACAAATAATTAAAATAACTATGAGCTATTTAATTAATTGTATTAGCTCATTAACATAATAATAATATAGACTAAAGCAATTAAATAAAATTATGTCTAATACAATGTGGTCGCATATGTCTTCATGTCTTCACTCTTGGACTTAGGGTTCAATGACTTATAGAGCATGCAGCAATGCTGGCTCTCAATACCACAAAACGTAAACCTATCTTTTGTGATGTAAAGCCTTTTGTCTATCGTCCATGTATGGTTTCAGTCATGGTCCTTTGAATAAGTCTATTCATTGCCTCTTTAATTTTTTTTGCACGTGACCTCGTAATAAGCCCACACGGGACACGTAACATGCAACACATGCAACGGATTTTGAATGACTTGATCAACTTATGGACTATCTTAGATTCTGTCAACTTAGTATGCTTTCTCTTATTCGGCCTTAAGGTTTAATACAATGACATAAGGCTTCAAATCTTGAGAAATAAGGAGATGTCAAGCGTTGATGGGGTGATAAGCAAAGTGGACAAGAAAATTGCAGTAAGAAATGTGTATGAACCTCCTAGGGCAGAAAAGGGAGCTATAGTGCAAGAAAGGAAAGAGAATGCAATGATTGCTTAAGAAAACTCAAATGCGAATGTTCAAGGTGATAAAAGGCCGCCACCAAAATGTAGAAAATGTGGAAGGTTGGGATACTTTGAAAACTGGTGCAAAACCAAAGAGTGTGAGTATTGTGGAAGGCAAGGTCACACCAAGAATAGGTGTTACATTCTTCAATGAATGACATAGACAACCTTAAAAGGAGAAAATAAAATAATAGAATGAATGCTCCTATTATATACAAACTCAATAAATGGCAAACAATCTTCCCAAGACTCCAATTTCTTATTAATAACAGTGCGTAAAAATTGAGATAAAGTCCTATTAACTACCTTCGTTTGACCATCGATTTGTGGATAACAAGTAGTAGAAAACAAAAGTTTAGTACTTAGTTTACCCTACAACATTTTCCAAAAATAGCTAAGGAACTTAACATCTCTATCCAAAATGATAGTCCTAGGCACTCCATGTAGTCGCACAATCTCCTTACAGAATAAATTAGTAATGATTGTAGCATCGTAGTCTTATAGCATGTAATGACATACACCATTTTGCAAAACCTATCTACGACCACAAAAATAGAATCTCTACCCCTCTTAGTTTTTGGCAACCCTAACTCGAAATATATATCAACAAAATCAAAATCAGTAGCATATAATTTTTTGACAAACTCGAAACCAAACAATTTTGAACTCAAAGAGGTAAAAAGAACATACCTATATAACAACGCATCAGTGACGATATTTTCCTTACCTTGCTTATAACAAATTACATAAGGAAAACTCTAGACGAAATCAATCCACCTCACATGACGTTTGCTTAACTTACCTTGGCTCTTGATGTGCTTCAATGATTCATGATCGATGTGAATCACAAACTTTTTTAACCATAGGTAATGTTGCCAAGTCTCCAATGCTCGAACCAGTGCGTAAAGCTCTTTGTCATAGGTAGGATACAACAATGATGCTCCACTCAATTTCTCACTAAAGTAAGCAATTGGTCGCTTCTCCTACGTTAAAATGGCTCCAATGCCTATTCCTGAAGCATTACACTTAAGCTTAAATATTTTATCAAAATTAGGTAATACCAAAATCGAAGTAGAAAATAATATATCCTTAAGTGTCTAAAACACATTTTGTTGCTCTTCCCCCCAATGAAAATTAATATTCTTTTTATCAACCTCGGTGAATGATACGGCGATGATACTAAAATCCCTCACAAAATGCTAAAGTATGAAAACTATGAACTTCAATTACACTCTTAAGAGTTGGCCACTCCTTGATAGCCCTAACTCTATCTTCATCAATCTCAATACCATTTGCACTAACTACATACCCAAGAAATACAACTTGCTCCATGCAAAATGCACACTTCTTAAAATTAGCATATAACTTCTCTTTTCGTAAAACATCAAGCATATACTTTAAATGCTTTACATGATCATCTAAAAACACTTGCTATATATTAAAATTTCATCAAAGTACACAACCACAAACTTATTTAAAATCGTATACAAACATTAATCTCATAAAAGTACTAGGTGCATTGGTAAGTCCAAAAGGCATAACTAACCACTCATATAACCCATACTTGGTTTTAAAAGTGATTTTCCAGTCATCTCTCTCTTTCATATAAATTTGATGATATCCACTCTTTAAATCAAATTTTGAAAACAATGTGGCACAATCCAACTCATCAAGCATATCATCTAACCTATAAATGTAATGACGATACTTTACCATTATATTGTTGATGGCACGATAATTGATGCACATCCTCCATGTTCTATCTTTCTTAGGTACCAAAAGTGCAGGAATGACACAGGAACTTATGCTCTCCTTCACATAACCTTTACTCATCAATTCTTCAACTTGCCATTGAAGCTTCTTCATCTCCTCGAGATTACTTCGATATACTGGTCGGTTTGTAATTACGGCTCTCGAAATGAAGTCAATTTGGTGTTCAATACCTTAAATGGGTGGCAATTCACTAAGTATGTCTTTAGTAAATAAGTCTTTGTACTCCTACAACAAAGACATAAAAACACTACGACGAGAAGGGTTAGCATTAGTTTCTTCAATGTCAAGAAATGACTCCTTATAGACAAGTAAGATCACAAACTTTTTTTTGTTTGAATTCTCTCCTCACTTCCCCAATTTTGGTAAAGAAAGCAGATTTTACTTTCCCCTCACTCTCTTTTTCTCCACTCTTGGTTTCTCTCCCTATTGCACCCATGGATTTATTGGTTACTCCCCTTTTTCTCCTTGGTACTCTTAGCCTCACTTCCCTTATTTTCCTTAGAACTCTCGGACTCACTCTTTAATTTCACCTGGTCATCGAACACTTGTTTCAAAGATGAAGGTACGAAAATCACTTTCTTTCCATCCTTAACAAAGCTATATCGATTCGTATGACCATCATGAGTTATGTTTCAATCGAATTGCCATGGTTTCTCCAACAATAAGTGACTAGCATGCATAGGAATAATTTCACATAACACCTCGTGAATAAATTTTCCAATCGAAAAAGTAACCAACGCCTACCTCTTTACTTTAATCTCCCCAAAATCATTCAACTAAAATAATCTATAGAGCTTAGGATGTTTAAATAAGGGTAGCTCTAATTTGTCCACTAAAGTAGCACTCACCAAATTGGTACAACTCTCACTATCAATAAATATAATATATATTTTGCTATCAATGAAGCAACGAGTATGAAATATGTTCTTCCTTTGCTGCTCCATATCATCAATTTTATCATGTGTACTTAATGCACGCCGAGCAGCAAGAGTTCCACTCACAATCTCCAACACAATATTCTCATAATCACTAGCACTCTCGAACTTTGGCTTCTCATCATCTTCACTCTCACTTGTGATAATCACTTCACCATCGTCTCTCATCATTATGACTCTCTTATTCAGACATTGTGAAGTAATATGGCCTGTTTCTAAACATTTGAAATATTTGATGTCTCGATTATTGCTAATTTGAGTTTCGATTTTTGGCATAGACTTAATAGTTGAATCTTTCTTCCATTTAGGTAACTCGAATTTAAGCTTAGGAATAGCCTCATCTCTTCTACCACTAATATCCCATTTCAGTTTCCAAGGTGTACGTGAACTAGAAGTGTACTTTATTGCCCCTTTCTTCTTTAACTGCCTATCCACCTTCATGGCCATGTGTACCATATATTCTAATTTTACATATTGTTGAAGTTCTACTATATTCGCAATCTCTCTATTTAAACCACTAAAAAACTGTGTCGTAGTAGCTTCCCTATTTTCTTCCACATTAACTGTAACACTCTCTTCCATACATAGTTACAAATACAAAGCCATTCCCACCTTTTATTATATAATACTATACTATTATTAAACAAGTCTTAAATATTTACAATTAACAAAAATTCTTATACATATAATTCTATATATATTACGCTCCTTGTCACTTAGCTAATCTATTGATTACATATATCCAAAAATTTCATATACGTTTAGTAACCCTTGCTTGCATTTTTTGTTACTTCTACATACTATTCTTTGAAAAATAAAATTTTCATAATAAATGGTGAGATATAATCTCATTAAATATACCATACAATTTTGCACATATCGATGCGGTACAAAATATAAATACTCAAACAGATCATATTTTCTAACTTTCTGATTACACAGAAACCAATTCATAATACTGATATTTTCAGAATGGCTTAGTTATTTAGTATCACCTGCACCCACGGTGATCCGGATTTAGAACGTGATCACGTATTCTGCTTAAAGCGAACATTCTTTTTATTTCGAATATAACTAAAATGTGTATAGCACGTTAAACAAAATTCTGAATAGCATGCAAGTCTCACTTTGACAAACGACCCAACAAAGTCATAATAAACATTAACTAACGACTAGAGCCATAAAATCATTTTCATTTATAAACATTCACACATCGATATCATTTCATATTTATTTTATAAATGCGATATCGGCATACAACATTTAAATCCACAATACTTTTCAATAATCATTTTATAAAATCACATTGATGTATCAAATGTTAAAATCACATTTTTTATCATAACATCAAATTTGCATAGTTTAAAAATATTAAAATGCATGCATGATCTACTTACTTTAGTTCCCCCGCTTTCCTTGAATATATTCTTAGTCAATGGTGTGTACCTAAAATTAAATTAACACAATCTATTTTAGTTACGCTCTAATTCTCGCCGCCACATTCCTACGACATCCACATTTCCAAACTAACACTTTATGAATTTCTTAAAATAAACTTATTATTATATTTACTCTATTCTATCATTTCATACATATCTATATTTATACATATATAACTTTCAGAAAAACACACATTTGGCGGAAAATTTTCGAATTCATCAAATGTTGCCATTTTTCTCCAATTCATTTTCCGACAACACTCATATTATCAATTCTGAACACTCCCATTTATTTTACAAATAAACTCGGCCTATCGAAATCACTGAAATTTAATTCCACTTCAATAAGTCATCATTCCAAATCCACAAATAACAATTTATCATCCCAATTTAACAATATGTATATGTGCATATATACATATAATATAAACATTTTCTTCCATTCTTTCCTTCTTTACCATTTCAAATCTTTACTAATTTACACCACTGTTATAAACATGACATACACATGTTAATAACAATTATAACAATCCCTAATTCTACTCATTTAAAATACCATATAACCTTAAATTTCTAAACTTCAATTTAACATTAATAATAACAATTTTATCCCTCTCTAATTTCCTACTACAATTTAGCATTAATAATATTAATTTGTCCATATCTAATTTCTTACTA
>JAXCLQ010070590.1:0-14101 GCA_035584115.1 Cedrela odorata
ATACCAGAAAGTGGCTCGAGATTTGTATCCTCTTTGAACACTATATCTTCTGTGGGAGAATTCACACCCCCACCATCGTCAGCACGTACCTCATCAACAACTGCAATGTTTCCACCCTCTACATCGCCATTATGTAGAGACAGTTTCTCTTCACCATCTAACATGTTGTCAATCCCGTTTTGTTCTTCCTCTTCCTTTGCTTGTTCACCCGAAGGTAACCTAAGATCAATGTCCATGATGAAAACTTTTTACTTTAGCACCTGATTTCCAAGGACACCTGAAAGATGTAAAAGAAAACACGCAAACATTAAGAACATCGAACACTGGAACCTACAATAATGCAATTAGTAAGGATGAGGCAATTAGTAAACCACAAATTCAATTCAAAAGGACGAAGATGATGTTGTGACCACCTGCACATTCATTTAATTAGTTAAGATAGAGGCAATTTTATTCCTACTTGATGTTTTCTCAAGTTTTAAGTATCAAGAAATTTTTGGTAATTGCAACATTTTTCTGGATAGGCTGAGGTTGTCCATGAGTCTTAGCTGAATTAACTGAATTTGAATTTATATAATTCTACTAGTCAAATATATAATATTTTACTTTATACTGACCACAATTTTTACAAGCTTTATAAGCACTTTCAAAAGGCATGCTTTCCCCTTTTTCCAAGGTGTGATTACTATAAAATCTCGGTGTTCGCCCAGGCCTATCTTTTAGTTTTCAATTCTTCTTACTATTTCAATTTGACTTTCTGAAGCAGAAAACATAAATTTGAAGGATAAATTGTAATATTGAAAAGGTAGAAAATGCAATTTATGTTTATGATGCATTATCAATAAGCAAACCCTACAAGAATTCAGATGTGCACGTTATTACATGTTGGAATTCAACTGAAAATAAAAAATAGAAAGCTACAAAAGCAAACCAACCAATTGAAAATTATACTAAAGCTCAATGAAAACTGCCAAATTCTTGATTACTTATCCCTTGACTCCAACATTTACTCCCAGATGCACAATGTCTATGAGATTTATCTTGCCCGACGTAGTCCAATAGAATGTGCAATACAGTATTATTTCAATAAAAGAATCATAGTAATATCAGAGATCTTTTTTTTCCTACGCGAATCTTCTCCCATAGCTTAGTCGAGAAAATAAATATTTTGAAACATGCTTGGAACTCCAGCAGCTGTGAAACTGCACTGCATTTTTTAGAAATTTATTACTCAACCCTCACTTTAGATTGCTATATATTTCATGGTAGATCTGGCAGAACTTCGGTCGAATTTGTGCCAAATAACATCTCCTTCAGACACAGCTTTAAAATAATTAGTCCATTTCCCACTCAATGGCTATCAGATCCTATATCCATCTTTAACCAACTAAATATACTTCCAATTTTCACAACCATATGATATTTCTCCTATTCAATGACCAAAGATTCTCACCAGCCAACGCCCATCTTTCCGTCTCAATCATTTACGAGAAACAAGTCATTTGTTGCTTATTACGTAAAAGGTAATTTAAACATAAGACAACGCATATACTATAATCCAAAAAGGTAATGATAACAGCAATATAAAGCGTACACACTGCTTTATAAAAAATCGTTATGATAAATGATAATATAATCCAAAAAACTGATAGCAAACCAACACATACCACTTAAGAACTCCAACACACATCGAAAAGATGTTTTTACGGAACAAACCAAACTAGTTATGATTACTGCAATATACTTACCAATAATGTAATCATAAAGTCGTCATCAACATGACATTAACAACACAAGTGTGCCATAAAATCCAAAATGGACTCAAAAGAAGATCCCTCATTAATAAAGAATAATAACTAATTTGACACAATTTCAAATGGATGTGCTTTTAAGCGACACAAAGAGGCTTTTCCTCTACTCAAACACAGGTCGGAGGAAGCATGGGACCCCAAAATTAATGTTTTCCCAATTAGGTCAAATCAAACCAAACAAATTCACATTGTTCATGCTTTGATCCACAACAAAGTCTTCAACCCGTGAACGTGCAATTAAATGTGAAGTTCATCGATAAATCTGGACAACTTTCCCAAACACATCTCCATAGCATGGAATCTCCACCACTATCTCCTGCAATCTTATTTTCGGAGATCCAATGAACTGTCAAGTCACTAACCTTTTCCTTATTTTTCAGGAAAAAAATGTATATGTATCAATGAAAACAGACAGAATATGAACAGTGTTAATCGCTTCTATAACAAGAAGAACCCAAAAAAGACAAGAAAATCTTTTAAGCACACCAAGAGACTACAAACCGTAGCAAAATTTTTAAGAAAAATAATAATTATTTATCTATTTATGATAGCCTTCAGCTATCACAAATATTTTCTAGAATCAAAATTCTCTGATAGCTAATTTAATTGGAATCAAATTCTACATGCCTAGGAACTCAAACAAAAGTAGAGTGAAACTATCAGCAAGACTTCTACTACAGCAATTAAAAGCCGCCAAGGACACCAATTATTTACTTAAATAATGAATAAAGATGCAACATAGACAATGAAGTTGTGAAACTAGTAACACAGTCCACTGTGTTATTACTTTATCAATTTCGTGTCAAATAGTCCATTTCTAGGATAAATTAAATATGGGATATCCTTTATGCTTCTCGGGCTAAGCAAAAAACTCTCTCAATATATCTACCAAGCAAAATATCAAGTAATAACACTTCTTTCACTAGTTTTAACCTTTTATGTGTTAGACAATATGAACACTGGATAAAACCCTAAATACCCATCAAAACAGCAACTCTCCACCCCCGTCCCGACACATACAAGGATCCAAAAAGGTGATCAATTACCCGAATTTTCAGCGCATCATCTATAAAAATAGACCCCTCCCCCCTAAAACACACCCAACCACTCCATTGATTCAAATCCAATAGCACCGTCACCAATTCACATCACATATTCACATGCAGATAAATTCAGTACATTTCCTTCACTTTCTTCAATAGCAAACACGTAATTTGGCACATTAACAACTAAACTCAAAAGTCATACACTCCAAACAACTGGTCCAAACTTATAAAACTCTTAACACACAGCTACCCCAGTATAACAACCTAAATTCCAATGAAAAAGGTACTAATTCTGCTGAAACTAATCATTTTCTCAACCACAAATTCTCCATTTCTTTATACATTCAACAATAAACCCAATCAGCCCACAAAACATTCAAAGCATACACAACACAAGCTAATCAAACCAAAGCAAAACAGCACGTAAACTCAGCTGAGTCGTGCTGAGCTGTTTCGACAATTGGCTTTTTCCAAGTAAAATTCGCCCAATTCATTATACACATAAAATAATTACAAAACACAAAAGATTCTTAATTTCAACACACACAGAAATCAAATAACAAAATAAAAGATTTGCAAAGTTAGAGAGAGTAATTAAGTTTTCTACCTCTCCGTTTGTATGCTTCGGCTTCGATCTGTCTGAAAAAATAAAATTTTCACGCGAGGGGTTGAAGCGAGTGGTGAATGATTTCTTGGCCCCCAATTTTTCCGCTCTGTTTTAGGGTTTTGCGTCTCGACTGTCTCAATCTGACTCTCGTTTCCTCTTTTTGTTGCCTCAATCGCTTTCCCACACGCCTAGCGCGTGCCGATTCCTTCTATGGCAGTTTGGTAATTAGCTTAAACTTGCCGACAGAGAACGATGTTTTTCGTTTTTCCTCTCCTGCTTCCCACTTGCCTCGCGCGTGCCGATTCTTTTGATGGTAGTTTGGTAATTAGTTGGAACTTGTTGAAACTGAAATAAAGATATCCCGGATAAACATTCATTAGCGCGTGTGATGCGTGTTGAGAATCCTCGCTGGCATCCACATCGGCACAGTTAATACTCATACCTTTTGTTTTTTTTTTATTCTATTTATTATTAAAAATATTTGCTGTTTCACGCGGCTGCTTTTAACTGCATGCACACATGCATGCTCCTTATTTATTTATACAAGGAGGATACTGCCGTTGTTCTACTAGGCTGATAAGATTATTTAATTAATAGAATAAATAATAAATAAATAAATATAATATTTATTTATTTATTTATTTATTATCAATTCATAAATTTTATTTTATTTTATTAATTAAACATTTTCACTACTGCATGTATCCACCGTATGTTACTCGTGACTGTTCTGCATATAATTACTAATATAATGTTATTAAACACCGTAAACTAATTTAAAATTACAGGAAGCTAAGCTTATAATATGACTACAAAAGAATATTCCTCAACCGGGATACAAGTCAATCAGGTGAAATTTCATGTGCATGAATGAAAACTAATAAGTCCAAATTAATTTATGGAGCTATTATCCAAATATTCAATAACTCCATATTGAACAATAATTAAAGATTTAATTTTTCTATTTCGAAGCCATTAAACATATTTCTTCGCAGCTTATTAAAAAAAGAAAAAATTAATTAATTAATAAGATCGATATTTACAATTTATTAATTAATTATCGAGATTACGTTAAAATCAATCAAATCAAGGGATGATCATATTTACATTGGTGGGACATAGTTTGATTTTTTTTTTATATATATATTATATGGTTATAAATTTGCATTAAATAGTACAAAAAAAATTTATAAACTTAAATTTAACATTTACAAATAAAAAATAAAACATTTACAAATAAAAAATAAAAAAGAATTTAATTGGACCAATTTATGGGCCCATTGGGCCTACCATGAAAAACAAAGATAGTAGCTGAAGATTTAAAAAAATAAAAATAAAGAGGATATTATTGTCGGGCCGTCAAAACCTGTCCTACAAAACACAAATTAATTAAAAAAAAAAACAAAAGAAATTACAAATTTTGAGGGCCTTTTAATAAATTCAAAAATTAAGTATAAATTTTGAGAAATTATTTTATTATAATAGTAAATTGTGAAAATTTTATCTGTAAATTAAACTAATAATAATTGTCAAATTTATGAATTTATTTATTATTTGTACAAATAATAGGGACCAATTTGATAATTCTCTAAAGAAGAAAACACTGAACAGAACACAAGTACACTGCACACGACGACAATTTCATAATACAGTCCATTAAGATATTGCGTCAACGCCTTTCTTTTGTTCTGTCATTTGTGTTTTTCTTCAACAGTTTTTCCACTTGTTTCTTTCTTTTATTCCTTTTCCAGACCAGCTTTTTGTCAAAGCTCAGAAAGAATAGGGCTATTTTATTTTTTATTTTATTATTTTTTATTTTTTATTTGTTTTCTGCTACATTTTTATGTATTATTTTTTTTCCAATGGCGACAAGTAAGACTAACAGCTACGCAATTTATTAATATTTATCCATTTTCATTTAATTTTGTTATTTGCTTTATAGAGAGGGAAGTGGAAAGTGGGGAGTTGGGGAAATTCTCTCCGTTTCTCTTCTTCTTTAGGTTCTCTCTTGTTTGCGTTAGGGTTTTTTGTGGGTTTTAAGGTCTGAGAATTTTACAGTTATGGTGAGAAAACATGGATGGCAACTACCTGCACACACGTTTCAGGTAATTTGCGCTGTAATCTGACTCTATTTTTTTAGAGTTTTTACTCGTATAATTCTTTTTTTCCTTCTTACATTTTGGCTGGAAAATAGTTTCCTTATCTGGGTTTCTTTCGAAAATGTTTAAAACTGTTGGGTATCCATGTTCTGTATGTGGGTTTCTTGTGTTCTGTGTTTGGTGCTCAATTGTGTATTATTTGTTTCTTGTTGTTTTGAGTTTGTATTCCCTATTATGTTCTGTTTGGTTGCTGAGAAAATATAGGAAAAGAAGGAACGATAAATGTGTGTCTAGTCTTATTATTGTTTGTACTTGTTCCGTGAGTAGTGGCACAGATGTGTCTTGGAAAAAATTATGTGTTAGTTTTCTGAGTGCTATTTCATTTCTGAAATCATGTTGTTAGGATTTAGTGTGTAAATTGTTTCTCGGCTTTTGTGGTACTAGCAGTGAATTTTACTTTGGTGAGCTGTTTGCTTACACTGAGTAAAAGAAACTGACAATTTTGAATTTTTTATGTGGAGATATGCTGCTTCCTACAGTTCGAGCTTCTAAATAGGAGTTCCCTGTAATATTGGATTAGATTACTATTACTAGTAGCTACGAGAAGGATTGTACTTTGGCTATTCTGCTTTGACATTCAAGTTAGTGTCACTATTATTAGTGTGGCAGACATCCATATACATTCCTAATATCTTAGAAGCTATCCAGCATATCAAAGATTAGGTACCTTCAAATGACCGCGCATGTTAGGTTTTACCGAACCACTAGTCGGCAAAGTTACTGTATCTCTTTCTTAGAGTGGTAATAAAGAAATGTCACAAGTGAGCAAGGTCCATCTTTGATTATTTTATTCTACGGCTTCACACTTTGCCATGGTTTTAGACTGGGTCAATTTTTTAATACTACTTTGCTTTCTAAGACAATATTGTCAATGATCATGCCAAGAAAGTTTATGGATAATCTTTTCCCATAGACATTGTGAAAAGATCTTCTGGTGAAATTTGATATCACCAATGATCTAAATTGCATGAGGAACACTTCTAATTACTTTTACCTGCTATAAAATGTCCATTTATGAACAAAGATTGATGCAGTTGTTCTCAGTAACTTAATTAAAAGTAGACAAATATGAGCTAAGGGGCATTTGATGACTTTTCAAATTGTATTTTCTGGTTGTGCAATTCATGTGCATTGACCTTGTTTTCCTTTGGTATTATTATTTGAGTTTCGCTGTGTAATAATTGATTCTCTGTTGGTCCTTATCTTGGACAGGTTGTTGCAATTACTGTATTCTGCTTGTTGGTGGTTGCATTTTATGCTTTCTTCGCCCCCTTTCTTGGAGGCCACACCTGGGAATATGCTTTGTTTGCTACTTACTCACCCGTGGTATGTAAATTCATTTTAAAGTAACATTTTAAGCTTAATTATAAGTTGTTGCTCGGGCATTGACATGGACGAGAGAAGCTGGTCATATGGTCAAACCCATATTAGTAAGTTCTGATCTTGTGTTTGAAGCACAAAATATGCAATCAAGTTGATCGACATGAAAATATAATTTGTAATTTTACTAGATGAGGAAAAATGGGTTTTTTTTTTTTTTTCAGTAGCTTGACCACATACATCTAATTAGTTTCATGTTACCCTTAAGTTCATATGTATTATCGTTTTACCAAAGCCATTATATATTGGCTTTCTTTTCTGCACGAACAAATATGGCCTTCATTTCTGGTGTTATTCTCATCTTCTTGTTACGGCATTGCAGGCACTCCTTGTGTTCATTCTTTATGTGCGGTGTACTGCAATTAACCCTGCAGATCCTGGCATAATGTCCAAATTTGATGGCAAAGGAACTAACAAATCTAACACAAATCATGGGTTAAAAGCAAAGGACCTACTATCTGGAAAATTTGATGAATTTGGTAGTGTGGCCCATTCTTCCCCGTCATCTGTTTCCCGAAGTTCCCTAGCAGCTAGTAAGAAAGGTTCTGTAAGGGATACTGGCAGTGTCGATATTCCAGGACAACCAGCAACCGGAAAATCTTGTAATAACAGTGAAAGAATCTTCTGTGCATTGTTTGTTCATGAAGATTGCCGCAAAGAGGAAGGGGCAGCTGAGCAACTGGGCACTGGCGATGATGCTTTGTTCTGCACACTGTGCAATGCCGAGGTATGGCATGCCAAAGATTAATATGCATAATCATCACTCACACAAATTTAATTTGATGAATGTTTCCATCACATTCTTGTCCCTCAATGTTCTTGTGAACTTGCGTTTCTTTATGCCAAGTTGATTTGGAATTCTTAAGTAACCATGAAAACCAACCATGCTGCAGGTCCGTAAGTTCAGCAAACATTGCCGGAGTTGTGATAAATGTGTGGATGGTTTTGATCACCACTGCCGGGTATAGTTTAATGTTCCTCCAATTGCTCTTTACAGGCACATATCTTCAATTATCATTCAATTTGTTTTGCAGTGATTTCTTTTTAACCTCAATGTATTTTATGGCTGCAGTGGCTTAACAATTGTGTGGGGCACAAAAATTATGTGACTTTTATCTCACTTATGGCCATCAGTCTTGTTTGGGTGTGTATGCGTAATCTACTTCGACCATTTGAATTGATTTTCCTTTACAAATACTAATCATTCTTTCTCTGTCTCTGTGGTTCAGCTTCTTATTGAAGTAGGGGTTGGTATTGCTGTCCTTGTTCGTTGCTTTGTTAATAAAAGAGGCATGGAGACTGAAATTGTTGATAGACTTGGAAATGGTTTCTCTCGTGCCCCATTTGCGACAGTTGTGGTACTTCTTTTGTCAGACATGCCTTAGCCTGAAATTGGCTGCTGATTATTTGTATTTCCTTGTCAAAAAATATTATACTAATGCTTGATAAATATCTGCAGGCTGTCTGTACTGCTGTTTCCATCCTTGCTTGTATACCTTTGGGTGAACTTTTCTTTTTCCACATGATACTCATCAGAAAGGTCAGTTCCCTAGAAACTTCATATTGGTATCGTTTCCCTTGTTCTGTGTTTGGTCGCTTAGAAAATGAATGAGTAGTTTGGAATTTTAAAGGGAAGCTAGTTCCTATGAATGTGGTAATCTAAAAGCTTTGTTTTTCTTTTTGATTTTTATATGGAACTAGGGTATCACGACCTATGAATATGTTGTGGCAATGAGAGCGATGAGTGAGGCACCTGCTGGAGCATCTGTGGACGAGGAGCTGCCTAATTTGCTATACTCACCAACTGGATCTGCCACAACTGGCCTGAGTGGCGGGAGTTCTCTGGGCCTGCAGTATAAGGGGGCATGGTGTACCCCTCCTAGGGTATTTGTTGATTATCAGGTATTACAGAACCTTCTGTGTCCCTGCTTATACTTCGAAACAAAGTTTCGAATCTGATTGAAAGGTGTAAAAACTTTTCATTTTTGAATATGGTGTTCATCAGGATGAAGTTGTACCCCACTTGGAGCCTGGAATGGTCCCGTCAACTATTGATCCTGATGCAGCTGGAGTTGCCGAAAGAGGGCAAAAGGTACCCAAAAGGGCTGTTCGTATTAGTGCTTGGAAGCTTGCAAAGCTAGATTCCAATGATGCTATGAGGGCAGCAGCCAAAGCCAGGGCATCATCATCTGTTTTACGGCCTGTTGATAATCGGCATTTACCTGATTCTGAATTCAGCTCCAGCAGCAATATGAGTGTCCGAAGTAGTGTAAGCACAGATATGGGAGCGAATAAAGAGAACAAGAATGATCTGAGATTGTCGCCTCTGAGAAATTCATTTGCTCCAAGTCAAGGTAGCCGGGATGAATATGAAACTGGGACTCAAAGCGTGAGTAGCTTCAGCAGTCCAAGCCACGTTCATGAGTCGGTCACACTTAGCCCTCTGCCCCAAGCTCATGCTCTGAATCGTTTCAGTGCAGCTACCTCGGTTCCTGGTGTTCCTGATCTTCCAGTAACTTCTAAGATAGCTTTCCCGAGTATCAACAACTCAATAACCAACACATCATCAGGATTTGTTGAAAAGGTAACTCAAAAGGGTGGCGTTACTGATCCATTGCTGCTGTCAGCTCCCACTGCTTCGCTTCTTAGAGACGTCAAACGGACATCTGTTGTATGGGACCAAGAAGCCGGAAGGTATGTATCCGTTCCAGTATCAGCATCAGAAGTTCGAAACAAATCGTCCTTGCAAATAGGAATTCCATCTTCTAGTGCACAAACTAGCAGTCAAACTAGAAGGCCAGCTATTCCATCACAAGAGTCATCATCTTCTTCAGCAGTCAGGCCTCTGCTGCAGCAACCAGAAAAGCTGATGTACACAGGTGACTCTATTTTCTTTGGCGGTCCACTTTTGAGTGTTCCTGTCAGGGATAGCTTAAGAAACAACAGGAGTTCCAGTCCTAGTGACAACCAAGAGAGAATGGTGCTAAACTTGTCTCGTGAATCCAGATTCAAAAGGGATTCCACTTCAAACCAGCTTCCAGTGTTCACTCCTGGGGGCTCCAATCACAATCCAACATCTGGGTCTGGTTTATAGACTTGAAAACTCAACACGAAACTTCTAGCATGTGCACAAATTTTCCTTGAATCACCTGGGCTGCTAAGTTTGGAGATGGTGAAAGTCGAAGAAATCCAGTATCAAACTGCTTGAACCCTGGAACCTTTAATTCAGTATTTAACTGTTGCTAACACAATTGTGTTGCAAGGTTCAAGCAGTTCTGCGATTGGTTGCGAGAATTGACATGTCGGCTTTAGAAGTTTGTAAATGAGATGATTGATTCTTAGTTAAAAACACGGTGAATTTGTTCTGTAAAACTGAGCTTCATCAATGGCTGGTTTTTGAATGATTCTTAATGCAAGTTCATTTCCACTGTTCTATATGGTTTAAGGTTTACTGTCACTTTTCTCTGTTAACATGTGCATAATCTTGGTGCATGTTTGAATAATTTTGTTTGCTTTTAAAGTAGAAAAAGGTGTTTTATTAAATTGTTTTTAAACATAAAAATTATATAACAAAAATACTTAAAACATAAACAAAAAATTTGAAACGATTAATACAAGAGTTTGCATTATTAATGTTATCAAACCTACCTTTTTACTTTAGTTTAGTGATGACATTGGGCCGAGTTAACTGACTACTCAGCCCAGTCAGAGAAAAATCAGACTTGCACAGACTCGTGTGAACATTATACGGGTCGAATCAGTTACAGGTTCGTAAACACAGATTGGACCGAGTCAAAGTAGAATAAATCGAAAGCTCAGCTAGTGTAGACTAAAATTTGTTGGACTTGTAAAATTACTGACTCGGCAGACCAAATTTATAAGTTCGAGCTACCCGACCCAGTCAGAGAAAAATCAAACTTGTACAAACTCGTGTGAACATTATACGGGTCGGGTCGGTTACAGATTCCTAAACACAGATTGGACCGAGTCAAAATAGAATAAACCGAAAGCTCAACTAGTGTAAACTAAAATTAGTTGAATCTGTAAAATTACTGACTCAGCGGACCAAATTTATAAGTTCAAGCCAGTTTGACTCTCCGGATCAAATAAAAAAATTTTAAAAATTAATAAATTAATAAGTTTGAATTGAACCAATCTAAAATTAAACCGAAACCGATCCAATCTAGCACTAGTCATCTCTACAGGTCGAGATAATTCCACATTTTAAAAATAGTGACCCGACTCAAATCGGTCCCAACCCGCCAAGTTGAGCCATTAGCCACTGTCAATTACGGTGTGCTCAAGTATTCAATTTGTTATTGGCTTTTGTTATATTGACTTTAAAAGAAATAAATATTTGGTGCAAGGGATCTAGACCATTTTTTTTTTACATTATTGGTAAGTTGAGTTCGTTTAATAAAAATTTATTTTACATATATTTTTATTTTAAAATTAATTAATTACAGTGATAGCTAAGGTTATGATTGAGATGAATGAGAAAAAATAAAATAAAATTATGGGTATTTGAATTTCATCACAATTCCAAGGTAGCCATTGCTGATCTCATATGATGTTGCCTACAGAGGACAAGTTTTAGTTTTCCATCCAAATATTAAGTACAAGAATCAAATATCAATTAAACAACATGTTCAAATTCTTGATGTGGCATAACATTTTTTCAAAAATTAAATATAATATATATATATATTTAAATAAATAATTTCTAATTATATATATATATATATATTCACCAATAAAATTATTCATTTTATAAAATATAATTATAACAAAATACTTAATTAATACTATCGCTTATTATTATAAATATGAATTAATATCCATTTTTTATTTCATGATAGGCATAAAACTAAATAGGTAACATATTTTGGCTCACTAAGAGTAAAATTTAATGGTGAGAAAAAATATGACAAGAACTTTACCCATCAAACCTCTACTAAATTTGACAATGACTTGGATGAATCTTACAAACAATCTGCCCATCATCAATAATCAATAGTAATAATATAATATAATATAATAATATCTTATTAGACTTTAATTTATATTTACCTAATTTTTTTAAAAAAAAATTATGTCATGTGATATTAAAGTAAAATTATGCTACATATAAATATATTGTACAATTTTCAATTTTTTTTGTTATAATTTTTAAATTTTTTGTTCACATTTTAAATATTTTAATTTAGTTATAAATTTTCAATTTTTTTTGTCCACTCTAAATTTAAATATTTTTTTAATTTTTAATTATAATTTTTTGATTTTTTTGTGATATATATATTTTTAACAAGATTTATTGATATAATAATTTAAAATGAATTTTATATTACTACTCAATATAGAAAATTTAGGATTTAAATGGGAATTTATTTTGGTAAATTATAATAAATAAATAAATATTATTGTGATGATGCAATCCAAATCATATGGAAATTATCAAAAGAAGAATATCTAAAATACTAAATTTACAAGTTGGCTCATTTTAATTATTGTATTATCATTACTCGTCAATTAATTATATTTAATTATGAATTTAAGTCATATAATTAAAGGTAACAATTTGAGTATTCATATTATATTATTGTTATGTCAAATAAACATCAATTTAAATTCAATTAATTTAATAATTATTTTAAAAATTAAAAATTTAACTTAATATAATTATTAAATGATTAAATAAATTATAATCGTATTTTAATATTTTTTTAATATATATTTTTAATATTTATGATATGAATTACTTTAATTTTAAAAATATGATAAATAAAACTATTTTTTAAAAAATATAAAATAAATTTATAAAATTATTACAATATAATTATTTAAATAATAATTGTGTTATTAAAAAATTTACAATTTAAAAATTTTTAATTTGAATAAAATTATGAATTATATTATTTATTTAATAATTGTCTAATTTAAACTCCGTAATTTTTGTATTAAATTTGTGATCGTATTATTCGATTGATAATAATTTATGTTAAAATTGGCATCAGTTTGGCCGTTATTGTCAAAAACTGTCACCTTCCCTGCCTGTAATGATTAAAAAGAGTTGTCTCAAACTCAGAAGTCTCTTTCTTTCAGTTCTCGTCACTGTAATAAGT
The DNA here is from genome assembly GCA_035584115.1 of Cedrela odorata. NCBI lineage: Eukaryota > Viridiplantae > Streptophyta > Magnoliopsida > Sapindales > Meliaceae > Cedrela > Cedrela odorata. Next base: position 13,126 of record JAXCLQ010070590.1, read on the forward strand.
ACAGTCAATTTCTCCATTATTATTGCATGTTAGCACAAAATGGTGATCCACAATCTCCTTCGTTCATCCCTCAAATCCCAGGTCTCTAGTTTAATTTTTATCACTACTACCCATGTTTTTTTAAATATTGTGCTGATATTTATCTTATGAAATCTTCGTTCCCAGTTGCTTGTTTGCAAATTTAAACAAATTTTACTACCTTTTTTGCTTCTTTTTTCACATTATGCTGCTTTTTTTTTTTTTCTCTGTGAACTTTGTATTCTTGCTCTACAGATCAATACATATTCTGGGAAATTTTCAAAATTTGTTCTCATTGTAACTATTGTTGTTCTGTCGTAAAATTGTTTGATAAATTTACTGAACAAGGTTGATAAGATGCTTTGGAGTTTTCATTTTTTTTTGAAGTTCAATTTTCCGATGTCATTGTAGAGAATATGAATGTTATACTTTTCTTTTTTTTTTTTTTTACCATTTTTATTAATATATTTTATCAATCACGAGGATAAATTTGTTCAATATTTTTATGGCTGGTTATTTGTAAATTTTCAATCCTGATATCATTTTTGTTTTTGCTTTTTCTTACAGCTTGGTTGGTATACAAAAAACGTTGCTGCTTCCAAAAGTTTGCCGGGCAAACTGCATTGGATCCCTTTACTAGCCTGGTATATAGCACGACGCATCTTTGCAAACGGAAGATTCTACCACTATTGTGAAGGATTCTGCTTCTATGCGTAGTTGTGTGTGTTTTTGTGGGAAGAGTTGTATACTTATAAATTGTAAAATACAAGTCAAAATGAACATAATACAAACCAGTGTGTTCTGTTTTAAGCTGCAGCGAAAGTGCGACGCACGAAATGGATTTTCGGGCGCACAACCGCTGCTAAGGAGCTTAGATGAATACTTCATTTACGGAATAAACTCCCTAATCAAGATCGATATGTGCATGCATGTGTATTCAGTGTGCAATTTTTCATTT
>JAXCLQ010070591.1:0-10046 GCA_035584115.1 Cedrela odorata
TATACCGTAGATGCTACAATTACAATTTTCAAAATTGCGGGCGTTACACGTGTATACCTGGACACCGTGATTGAGCCTCTCATTTCTGCCATGCTATCGGAGACAACGCTTTGACACATGTACTACGAGCGCACAACAAATGGAATTTGAACAATTCAAGCTCACTATAAGCATCTGCACTATCAAGATCAAGCAGAGACTGGGCTCAACAGGCTAAAAATGTTGCAACAGAAAACGAACTTAAGGCACTTGTCAATGTGTACAACACAACACCCTCAGTTTAGACAGAACTAGCAGATAGCCACCAGTTTCCTCATCCGCATTACTATCTCTTATGGAGAACATGCAAACACAGATGACATGCATGGAAGAAAAGGTGAAGACCATCATGTCTAATTTTAATGAGCGTCTCACCGGCATCGAGACTATGGTCACAACGCAAATGCACAAGATCAAGAAGCATCTTGCTTGGGGTGAACAAGGAATCACATAGTTTAGACAACTCGGACTCGAGTTTTATAGTGAAACTCTCAGATTTATGCAAAGCTTAGCTCGAGTAGCCACCCCAGCACCTGCACCTGCATATCGCGGCCCTACTTCCTCATCATCTCGATCACAACCTCTTCTACATGCCTCACAGCTTAGTACTTCCCATACGGTTGACTTAGATGTCGATAGTAATAATCTTAATGATCTTGTCTTTGGCACTTTATAACATTGTTTGTCTATGTTTTCTACATTGTTTCTCTCTAACTTCTGTTTTTCTTTAACTTAATGCTTAATGAAGAGACATGTGCACTTACTTGTTATTACTTGCTTTATTTTACTATCTCTCTGCGCATGTATGCATTTTTTTTACTCTTTCTTTGATGGCTGACAAAAAGAGGGAGAAACCTAAATTAATTAAAGTTTAACTTGAGCATGTAACATACTCTTAAAGGGTTAAGGTGGAGAAAATAAATAATTATAAGAAACTTTAACTTAAGCATCACATTAAGGGGGAGAAAGAACAAAAATTAACATTTAAAATAAACTTAGTTAATCTTAAGGAAAATTATATACTTCAATTGATTAAAGATCTTTAAAATTTACTTTATTTTTGTCATCATCAAAAAAAGAGGAGATTGATGATATTAAATTGATGACTTGAATATATTTAATTATTTTCGATGATGACTAAGTATTATTGTAAATGTCAAGTTAACATATGATGATAAAATGATCTTAAACTTATTTTAGAATTAAGAAACTTGTGTATAAATATGCTTATAATCATCTTTAACAAACGTGTGTGAAAGTATCTTAAAAGCTCAACAGGATCGATATGTAAAAGCAAAGAAATCGATACATCAAGATAATGGATCGATACTATTAAAGAACAGACTGACACTCTTGAAACAGATTGATACCATGAAGATAGGATATTGATATGTGTTAAGGCAAAACCTTTAGATAAAATTCTTAAGGTCGACCAGATCGATACTTGAGCTAGAAAAGATCGACACATGCCTTATCCAGGGAGTTGCAAAATAATTACGGTGCAAACGAGATCGATACCAAAGCTAAAAAAGATCAGTACATGCCTTATCCAAAGAGTTGTAAAATAATTACAATGCAAATGAGATCGATACCTAAGTTAGAAGAGATCGATACATACCTTGTCTAGGTAGTTATAAAATAATTACGGTGCAAACGAGATAAATACATGCCTTGTCCAGAGAGTTGCAAAATAATTATGGTGCAAACCAAATCGATACCTGAGCTAGAAAAGATCAATACATGCCTTGTTCAAAAAGTTGAAATTTATTTACAAAGTGATTCAGATTGATACAAAAAGGCAAATAGATTGATACTCGGGATTCATATTCAATTTTTGCACAAAGTGATAGATACATGACAAAAAGAGATTGATAATTCTTTTAAATTTAAGCCCAACAATAACTTTTGCAGAATTTATGACAGCCATTAAATGTGTCAAATCAAGTAATTGGATTCAAGGATCTTCACAAAATGAATGAATATAAATAGAAGAAATAGAGTGAAGTACAAGAACAAAGCTATTATTGTGATCAAACTAAAAAATATTCTTGAAGAACATTCTCAACGTGAATAGTATCACTTTCTCTCACTACTGTAAAAAAATCTTCATTTTTTATTGTGAAAGAGTTTTTCTTTGTATGATCATATTGATACACTTACTCTTGTGTGAGAGCTTAGAAACAGAACTATATTCTCATATTATATTAGATATATCTTCACTCGAAGTAAAAAAGATTCTTGTAGGTTACTCTTCACCTATGATAAAGCAATTATACGATTGTCTTTCACTTCAGAAGGAGTTGTAGTGGATTTCACTTGACCCGACGAAACAAAGAAATATTAGAATCTCGGTGGTGGTAATCCGTATCCAAGAGAATAAACGTAGGCCAAGCATTGTCAAACCATTATAAATTGTGTTTATATTTCTCTCTAATATTATTTTATTTATTGTACTACATTGCATTTATTCTAAGGCTATAAATTTCGTAAAACCCAATTCACCCCTTCTTAGGTGTTGCCAACTGGGCCAACAATTTCTTCTTTCACTTTCTTTTCTTCTCTTTCTTTCATTCTTTCTTTCTTCTTTTCTTTCTTCTTCCTTTCCTTCTTTCTTCTCTTCTCATTTCTTCTTCTTTTTCTTTTCTTCTTTCATTCATTCCTTCTCTTCCTTACGGTTTCACCTATTACTTTTTTCTTTCTATTCTTTTTTCTTCTTTCTCCCATTTCTCTTCTTTTGTTTTCTTTCTTTTTTATCTCTTGAATTTTCTAAACACATGTAGAATTTCCTAGAAATTGGGCCCCCATTTTCAACAATTCATGGGCTTGGATTAATTAGGCAATATAGGGCTTAGACTAGTTAGGCAATCACTTTCTAAAAACATTAATAACAATTAATTTATTTTCCCTCACTTGTCATGAATTAGCACATTGGCTCTTTAAGTTAAGAAAATTTTTCATTCTAGTCACCAATATTCTATCATAGTTGTTATGAAAAATGCGGGTCATTATGATGGATCATTATTATGGAATGATCCAAAAAGAAATTGAAAAGAAAATGAGTATTTCTTTAATACATAACTGTTGAGAGGCCTTGGAAGTATTTGCCTAAGACCTTTTCATTTACTTGAGATGGCTAAGATTGGATCACATGTATAAGACCTTTGTCATGCTGTATCCGAGACCCTTATGGGCATAGGAGGTCTCGAAATTCATGCCCAAGCCTGAGAACTTTCATTTGAGCTTAGGAGGTCTCTAGCATTACCATACCCAAGGTCTTTGTCATTCTATGGTTAGGACACCTGGGCTCAAGCTAAACCTGGGTTTCCTCCATCCTTCGCAGGACTTCAGCTTGGGTCTTGCTTCATCCACTCGGGGGCCCAAAGCATATTATAATTATATTATTAAAATTACATTAAATTAATATGATATTATATATAAATGATTTTTTTTATAATTTAAACTTTGCAATGAATTTATTTTCTAAGATTGAATATACATTTTATATTGCCTTTAATAGTGAATTTGGGTTTTGATTTTAGAATTGCAAGGGAATGAATATTTTTTTATTATTGTTTATTTTGTATGAAATTGGAAGGTGGAATTCAAGGTGGCATAAAGGGAGCATTTCAATTTCTGAAATTGGTGTGTTGTAAAGTATATATAGCAAGCTTGGTAAATTGGAAAGAAAGGTATAATCGTTGACCTTAACATCACACAAACTCTTGTTTTGATGATAACTAAATAAGTCGTTCAATCAAGTGAATGAAAAATGATATACGCCAATTAATTGAGAGCTCAACTTTGAAGAATTAAGTCACAAGTTTAGGGTAATCATTATTATATCATTGAATGTATGCTTGTGTTTGTGTGATTGTAGTAATTGTGTAAACTTGTGTGTTTTCACTTTTAAAAATTAAAAAAGAGAAGGACCAAAATAAAAGATTTTTAAACCAAGAAACTGGACCAAAATCAAGATTTTGAAATTGAAAATTGGATTAAAATGCAAGATTTTTAAAATTAGAAAACATAATGGGTGCAAGAGCTGGTCAACTGAATCGATCAACCAAATTGACTCGACTTTTTAGAAATTAATGTCTCTAATAGTTAGTTTTTGAGTTTTACTATATATATAAGACATTTCACACTTTGGATTTTTGAGCGATTGCTTCAAACCCTAAGTGCTTACAAATATTATTCAAGCTTCAAATTCACATCTTGAGCTTACACATTGATGGATCTATACATTACACACATTATTCTCTCATTTATTATATTCTCACTTGTTTAAGAAACTGAAGATATATTCTTACTTCGTTTATTATTATATTTTTGTAAAAGAGTGAAAGAAATGAGTCTTTCACTTGCGTATTATAAAAAATGAGTGATAGTGCAGTGAATCACTTATAAGGTTTGAAGGTGTACCAAAAATCTCATTGGTTGCATTTTGAGTCTTGGATTTTCAAGATTTACTCATAGTGGAATCTTCAAGTGGAGTTTGAAGGAGTGACTATAGGCAAAATTTGTGTCGAACCACTATAAATCTTAGTGTTTGATCCTTCTACTCACTCTTCTTATTCTTTTACATACTTTTGATTATGTATTTATGATTGAAAATTTAAGTTTCTTGTATAAAGTTTTTTAGAAACACAATTCACCCTTTCTTCAATTGCATACATAGATTTCAATAACAAATGACATTTAATGCATAAATTGTTGGTCATTCAATTTTTATTTATTTTTTTATTTTATAAAGCAGTTTGTGCTCTATTATAAATTGATTTCATTCAATTTAGTGTTAGCAATTAAAAATTGAGAGGGCAGAGACGAGAGTTTTGTGAGCATAAATTGATTTGAAATCCAAGAACATTTGAGGTACTTTATGGATTTATTATCTATTAGTTTTAGAAATTGATTTTAGATATTAGATACGTGTTAATTGCTATAACATTTTATCTACTAAAAAATTTAATTTACAACTATAATTTTAGGATATTGTTTTATGCTTATTAGTTTAATTTTCTAATGTTTTAGTTAACATTTATTATAGTTATTTTGATATTAGGAAGTGATTCCAAAAAAGTAGATAAATTAGCAAAAATTTAATTACTGTCAGTTGTGAACTAAGGTTGGTTTTTATATACGATTGAAAAAATTTTAGTTTAAAAAATAAAAGTAGGGTGTTTATTTTATTTAAAATTTAAGCTCATACACACGAATTTTCTGAACTTAAACCAAAGTTAAATATGTTTTATATGAGTTTCATAAGCATAAATTTAGCAATATAATTTTAATAGCATTTGTTGTGTTTCAACGAGAAATGTTCATTCAAAATTATTGAAATAAATTTTTTTCGTAATTTACTAGAATTTTTAAAAATATTTTTATTTTTATTAATTAAAAAAATTATTGAATGTGGATTTATTATGGCTATGATTGGTTAAACACCAGTAAATTTTGATGTGATTTATGTCTAGCGGTGAAAGTCTACAAATATGAAATCTGGGCTCGGTCCTTTAGAATAATGTCCCAAAAGTACGTTAGTCATTTATTAGCGATAGTTCTTGGGAATAATACCCCAAAAATACACATAATTATTTATGGGCAGCAGCTCCTTAGAATAATACCCCAAAAGTAAGCATAATTAATTAAATAAATTTTGTTTATGAAAAAATGATAACTATTTTGTGTCATCTTATTTGGAAGTTAATTTTCAAAATCTCTCATATATAATTTATTGAGATGTTATTGAAATTTAGAAAAATAAATTATTTTTTTATTTATCTTTAATTTTAAAAATTGTTATTGCATATAAATATTTACTAAGCTTTAGCTTACTTCTACTTTTCAAGTTTTGAGTGAGACAGAAGACAAGTTAGTTGAAGGGAGTTAGAGATTTTTTGTAGAAGAATTTTTGTTGTCTTTTATATTTGTATAAATATGAGAAAATATGTGTAGAATTAAGTTAATGGAATGACATTAGAGTATCAAATGTTGTATATTAATATTAAGATAAAGTAGTTGGAATTGAAAAATCTTTTGGATGTGTTTAAAATTTTATTTGTAAGTTTTAAATTTTGGAAAATGTTCATTTGTAAGAGGAAACTCTATCAAAATTTTTAGAGAATTAGGATCACTATAATTATTATTCTTAGTATTACTCTTATAAATTAATATTAAAAAAATAGAATTAGACATAAATTGTTAATTATTCCTTTTTTTTCCTACTCCAATGCCTAAGCTGTTAAATTGATAATTGTGAATGTGATGGTTACTTTTATTTTTTCACCCTTCAAAGTAAATTTGAGAATGGTCTAGCTTTAATCCCCCTTATGCTTTGATTAACTTCTTTTTTTATATAATGTTTTTTTAAAGGTGTTTGAGAATTAATTATAAATGCACTTTAAAATACTTTTAATATTATGTTGATTTAAATAAATACTATAAAAATATTTTCAATGATAACTATTAAAAATAAAACATAAGTATTATAGGTTTTTGACCTGTATAGCCCAAAAATATCCCTATTTACGTTTATGGTTCAGCTTTCAAATGTATTATATTTGGGGCTAATTATAAGAATTTTGAACAAAAATGCCCTTGTCTTTTGTTTGTATGTCTCACTAATGCAAATGGGTGAAAATATGGTTTCATTATGTTTTAAAAATTAAACCAAATTAAAAAGATCATAGTCAAAGGTATCACGGTATTGATCGGTATTTGTTCAAGCGAGTTCATTCAAAGTAAATTCGGCGAAGGTACATTTTGATAACAAGTAAAAAATTTTATCCAAGTATGATAATTATGATTTATGTTCTCTAGTTATGCATGTAAAAAGGTATAAATGTGTTTAATATAACGTTTCTGCGTACATTATACGTGATACTTGTTAATGGTGTGATATTGATGATTTTATAGAGTTTTGGATCGAGGAAGAGAGTGATATCCAATACTAAAATCATAAATCCCTTGATGATTGTAAGAATTTATAAAAATTGCATTATACAAGACCTCTCAAGGGAATTCATCGAGAGAAATGTGAATTTTGTTGAGGGAACTAGTATTGAAATCATACATCCCTAGATGATTGGAAAGATGTATAAACCTTGCATCATTTCTGGATCACTCAACGGATATCATAAAGGGAAGTATGAATTTCGTCAAGGGATCCAGTATTTAAATCATACATTCCTCGACAATTTTCATACTTCTCTCAACGATTTTCATACTTCTCTCGACGATTTTCATACTTCCCTTGACATTTTCATTTCTTATATATGTGTTTAAGCATCTTTTTCAAAATGAATGTCTAATAATTATATTGTTTTTACATGATGGAATGAGTTCATTCGATGATTTTATCTGGCAGAACATGGGAGAGTTCATCAAATGGAAACAAAGCTTAGAACAGAGGGCACAATTTTAGTATAACAGTACGAAGGAATATAAACTATCTAGAGGTCATCAATAAATTGTATTCTATATGTTAAAAAGTCCAAATGAATTTAGTATTAAAATGAGGGTTGTGTACAAATATTGCGTGCCCTTATCTATTTGGCATTCGGGATCAAGTGATGTGATTGACGATACAGATATGACTTTTTTGTTGATGTAAATAGTTAATTTTCAACATTTGGAGGGTTTTCACTGCTATTTATCACATTTGAACGTCGAGATGCAAGAGTAGAAATAATAAAGTCTCCCAATGTTCAAGATACGCAATCATTCATTTGTTCATTATAGACTAATTTCGGGGATTTGTTTGCTTCTTCAAGTGATAGTAACCAAGTCAATGCTACAATCTCTACTATAGTTGTCAATGCACAATACTGTCCAATTCGGTATAATGAAAATCGTACTCAAGAGTATTTTAAACAGGATAATGAACAAGAAACTAACCCCAATGACACATTATTTGTACCTACGATCAATTTCGATGTTCAATCACCTCCTAATATATGCGTATCCTCTTTCACATATGAAGATGTTAATTCATCGGATTACGATCCGTTGCAATTCATACCTTCGAACCCTCTGCTTGTTAATTTATCAATTGATGCCTTCTCCAATACAAATGATGATGAAATAGTGGTTGAAAATTATATGAAACCAAAGAGAAATTACGTAAAGATTTGAATTTACTTGTAATGAAACATGACTTTAATTTTGAATTCATAGGTCAATATCATATTGTTTTGAAGCAAAATATCAAAATGACAAATGTAAATGGCATGTTTGGGCAGTATTGTTGCATGAGAATACATACTTCCAAGTGAGACGGATTGACCAAACATATACATATATGTTCGATCAATTATCAAACGGACATCATCAAATGAGCTTTCAGCTTATCGATGAACTGATCAAAGATAAATTTATAGATTGTAGCAAAATATACACACCTAGAAATATTAAAGCTGACATTCAAAGTGAATACGATTTGTTAGTATCATATGCAAAAGCTTGGTGTGTCAAAGAAGCAGCACAAATATGGCTTTCTGACAACCTAGCTGCTTCCTACAATTTACTGCCCCTATTGTAATACTCTGAATTTTTTTTTATATATGTTAAATTATTATAAAATATGAACGGACTAAAATAAAAGGTTTTTAAACTTAAGGGGAATATGTTAAATCAAGATAAATGAGTTAAAAGGGTGTAAATAGCAAGCTATGTAGGCAATAAAACAAGATCACATCAAGCCCACATAATGAAAAATATACAAGCCCATTGACGCAAGCCCAAAGAGAATCATGAAGCCCATATGTGTAAACCCAAATTTAGATTAAATTTTAAGCCAATTTCCAAGTCTATGATGCATTTAAAAATGGCCCAAAATATAAATGTATACATTTGTTTATTTTTGCTAGACCTTTCTTTAGCATTCTAAAGAAATCAAGAGCAAGTATAAAATATAAAATATAAAATATAAAATAAAAAGAGAAAAGAAAGAAGCAAAAATGTGACGTAAGAAAGAGGAATGGAATAACCAAATGAAAAGGGGAGAAGCAAGAGAAAAGAAAATTATTGAGCATGAAGGGTAAGAGAAAGAGAAGAAGAAAGATAAGAAGAAGAAAAGAGAGGAACCAAGGAGACACGGGTAAAAAGGAAAGAATTTGAGAGAGAAAGAGAAGGTAAGAAGGATTTATTTGATATGGGTGACCCATTTAGCATTTTTAGAGGTCTTGGTTGTTTAGAATCTCGCATGAGTATGATACCTAGCCTATTTAGAGGAAGGGATCCATTTGATGATCTAATTTTTACTTGTTCATTTGGTGGCATGTCGAAACCTGGCATGTTAAATCAAATTACTTCATTCAGCAATAAAGCACACAACAGTAAGTCGAAGGGAATAGTAATAGAAGAACTAAATCTTTATCATGAGGAAGAAAAAAAGATATAGGTTATAGAGACGGTGAAATGCATTCCAAGTCCAGTGAAGAGCCTTATTTTGGGTATCTAGATGATGATGCTAATGATTGGGTTCTCTTATGGGTTTTTTTTTGTTGTCTTTTTTTTTCCTTTGATGTGAAACAAGAAAGATGAGTAAGAGAGGGAGAAGGAAATGAGAAAGCCGAGCAAGGAGGAAGAAATTTTCGACCAAGAGATAGAGAAGGGAAAACACTAGAATGGTAAGTCTATGTTGAGTTTTAATAAATTTCCTTAAAGTGTTGGTTGTATTATGTATTGTTTATGTATGGAAAGTGTGCTTATGTGATTTACTTGTGGAAAAAGTTAACAATAAGGCATGAATTGCATGCATATGGCAGTTTTTATAAGGTGTGAGGCAAGAAATGTTACATGCATATTTGAAAATGATTTTGAAAGCTTGGGTTTGTGCTTTGTATTTAGTATATATGGAAATTGTGAATTAAGAGGAAATTGTTGGTTAATTGAAAAGTATGAATGCGGTGAATGGTAAATGTATATATATGTGTGTGTGTGTGTGTGTGTGTGAGTATTTTATAAGTATATGGCTATTAAATGACAATATTTTGGTTGTGATTTGT
>JAXCLQ010070592.1:3506-14094 GCA_035584115.1 Cedrela odorata
TACTGATAAAATAGATACAAGGGCTGTATTTTAACCATAAATATAAGACGAATTTAAATTGAACCATAAATATAATTAATTTCAGAAAAATTGAACCATTTCTGTAAAAAAACAAAACCCATTATTTATCCAGAAAATGTTCTTACAGTGAGTGATAGATGCATGAACACAGAGATGTGTAACTAAGAAATAAATATTGAGATTGATGTTGCATATCCAATGATATATGTAATGCACCATACACTTGATCTTAAATCTTCCTATGCTTTCCGAAAACATGACGCCAAAAGAGCAATTAATATTTACTTTATAAAGAGACTTCCCAAACAAAGGTAACAACAAACGTGAAAAGCAGCAGCAGCTTCCTCATTCACAAGTTTCTTTACAATCACCTTTTCCAGTGATTATTATTACAAAATCCTACCTTGTTCTGTAAATGGAAAATGTGAACTATATATAATTATAATTAGTATTGTTTCTATTCACAAGCCAGCACATTTCCATGATCGGGTAATTCTATTCAGGTAACAGCAGGAAGAGAATCCTCTGCTTCATCTGAATTAAGAGAGAATATATCAACCGGAGCACTAGTGATGTCAATAAGGCAATGATCTTTGATTCTACCATTTGAAGAACCCAAAGGATGATCTAGATATATCACAACAACAGTGATATCATCATGTATATGGCGCCTTGTGCCTCTTTGAATTCTTTTTATGTCCTCGTATCTCATTTCTCTTTTCCTAGCAGCCTCGCGCAAGGCAGCTCTCACCAATCGCCTTGCTATTCCCTACCAAAGAGTTTAAAAGAAATGTTAATTTCTTGTCTCAAGACTGGTTAATCCCGAGCTACAGATAGTATATGTAACAAAGGATAAATATGAAGTGTGCAAAATTAAGTTCATTGACGGATCTCAATTTTGGAATTAATAAAACCTAATGTGTGATAGATATATTGCGCAGTTTGAGCTGACGGCATACTTCTCTTGGGCTTCTTGAAACGATTTTGACAGCTGCTTCATCACTTAGTTGCTCCCAAAGACCATCCGATGCAAAGATCAAGAACAAGTCATCAGGCTTCAGCTTCCGAATCAATATTGAGGGTTCTGCTGTCATCACCGGCCTTTTCAGAGAAACCAGTGATCCAAAATGCTGGTAAAGAGGATCTCTACTAAACTCAGGTTTCTTCAAATAGACATCCCCAATTGATCTTGAAACCTATAAGGTGAAAGTGTTAGATAAAGCCTAGTGCATCACATGCTACTTGACTATGATTAGAAAATTCAAAGCCAAGTGATAAGAAACTGGAAACCAATTAAGGAAAATGGTCCTTCAAGTTATTACGAATAACAGACTCCACGTGACTCACTGAAAGTCTACCAGAATGGTCCAGATGTAAAAAATGAGATGTCGCCTTAGGCCTTATCCACAAAAATGATATATAGCTCTCAGTTACATGATAAAAGTAAGGATGGAAGTCACATGGATCACATATTTGTACATAGAGTGCAACTGTGCATTCCACCTATGCTTATTGGTACTGTCACAGTACAAAGTTCTTTATGTACTCACAAAAATCTCATCATTCTCACAAGATTTTTTTCTTTTTTCATTAAGAAATGTAGAATGATAATCTTCAAAAGCGTATTGTTTACATTCTTTGTATTTTTCAAACAAGCTCTAGCCGATAAATTTCTGCCATAGATTTATGAAATTAATAATAGTAACCATAGGATTGCAGCAATAGAATGTAAGAACAACATTAAAAATGGTAAAGGTTGTATTGTGCAAATTAGTTGGGTAGAAAAGGTAACATCAGCATTAAGTCTCATCAGTTTCATAGTTTTCAAAGCATATAATTTCTAAACACAGACTGAACCAGTTCAAGTTATATACACTGGTGATTAACATAAAGATTAATAGTGTAATTCATCATATAAGGCACTGTATGCAGATCAGTAAATTAACATAAACCATATCAAAGTGGCTGTGCAGTCAAATTCCGGTAGCAACTCTAAAGCAATCAACAGTTTTGGCATAAATTGCAATTCTACACACTCTAAAGCAACTTCTTCAATTTCAGATATGTATACACCTAAATACAGCTACAACAAATCAAAACTCATATTGAGCTACAAAAATAATCCATAAGATGCTGAATTGTTCACCATTAACCATTTTTAACATAACAAAGTACAAATACCCAAGACATTTAAAAGAAATCAGGAAAAAGTAAGTACCTGAATTATACCCTTAATTCGCCAAACTCCACGTGTGAAAACCACAATGTGAGAATCGTCCGGATGAAGTGCCTCAACCTCCTTCCTCACCGCCTCAACACCAACGTTATGATCAACAGACAACCTTTCTGCCACAACCTGAATATTTTTCCGGTTTTCGAACACTCTTCGACCTAACACAGCCCTGGAGTCTCCAAGATTTGCCACATATAAGTCATCTTCAGTAATGACACCAACAAGACAACATGAACCCACCGAAGCAATCTGTGGCCGAGCTGGCCATGATCGCTTTACTAAATGTAAAAATTCTTCTTCTGTTGCATCGAATGCCCTTTTTATCACATCTGCTGATAATCCATCTTGCTCTGTTGCAAACTCTGAAATACAAAATTGAATTTAAAAAAAAAAAACAAAACAAAACAAGACACAGTTGTAAAATGGTTTTTTGCTAAGCCGCAATACCAAAAACCAGACCTTCGGGCATCTGGGGTTTACTTAAAAGAACTTTTTTTTAAAAAAAAAATTCCAGGGCCCTAAATAACAAAAAATCAAGAAGTCAAAAACCATTTGTTTAATTTTCCTACATTTTCACAGTAAACAAACAGAGTCCTTATAGGAGCATAAAGTCTAATCTAAGAAAATGAACTTACTTTGGAGAAAAGAGAAGAGATGGTGGGTGATAAAGCGGGAAGCTTCAGGGCCACCATGGCCATCATAGACACCAACATAAGTGGCAGAAGGAGAAGTGAAAACCTGTCCCTGATCCTCTAACGAAGAATTAGCCTGAACAACTGCAATTGAATAATCCCCAGAAGCATGTGGCTTCAAGTTCATATGCCACAACAACCCATCACCATCTCCTCCTCCAAAACACCTCTCTAATGGCTTCTTACATATCTCCATCATTATTATCTCTAAACCAATCTCTGTTTGATACAGTTTTTGTTCGGTCGGTTTTTTTTTTTCTTGAAGTACAAATATTAAATGTTAGGAAGTGTGAAAGTGAATGCGCCTAAATGGAAGAGTTTTATTAAAGGGGTCGAATGGTTCAAAGTAAACGCGGTTAGGTCACGAAGTATCCAATATGTATGTTTCTACGTATGTGGAGTTGACGTGGACGTACGGAGAAAAACTTATCCACTAGTTTGTCAAGTATTTGGAATCCTATTCCTATTCTTAAGTCGTTGACCTATTTTTGGGACAACGCTTGTAAATTTTGAGGAGAGGACTCGTAAGTTTAGCCCTATGCAAATTCTCACGCAATCTATGACTCCAAGTTGCCCTAATGGTCTTGTCCTGATGAAGAGTATAATCATATAAAATTATCAAGTCAAAAAATGGACAAAAATTATAATGAACTCGGTCCCTCCTATAAATTATTGCCTCCTTGAGAAGGGTACCTTACACCATTAAATGCGGTCTGTGAATTGGACTTGTACTAACATTGAACATAACTAGTCCTACAAAATAAAGAAAATTAGTACATTTTGTTTGAAAATAATGGTCGATCGCAATTATAAAGTTGTGAGAATAAGTTTCAATTGCCTTGTAATTGTAAATAGTTAGTTAAAAAATGGATGGCAAAGAGCCCAAGACCAAGTATGGGAATATCACATGTACACATCTACATCTCCACCAATCTGTTTGATCATTTTTATAAAACAAACACAACCTGTGTTAGATTTCAATGAAAGTGAGCATAGGAATATCCATGAACAAGAGGTGTATTTGTGAAAGAAAAAAAAAAGATGGGTTTGGACTATAAGTAGAAGTCAAAAATTAAGTCCTTGTAAGACATGGTGAGCACTATCATAGCATTTACAAATGTTTGTTTTCTCTTGAAGATTATTTTCTCCAAACATTTCCATTGGCAAGAAAAAGATCGATTAGTGCTAGAAATTTTGCCCATGAACCTTAGTTATTTCAGCTCTAAGGGCACTGATTAATGTTTCGTATGATTGTAGATCAATCTTTTATATTACTTACGTTACCTAGACGCTCAGGCCCAAATTGCTCAATCCAATTTATCGATGTTCCACAATTGGGCCATAAGGCCTGTACTATAGTGAAGCGAATTCAGTTCAGTGGAGCCATGACCTGGAATGGAATATCCACTATCATACATGTATGAACTTGTATTTAATAATTAGTCATCATTTATTTTCTTTCTTTGGGCCTCATATTTTCATCATTCCTAGTCCTGCTGGGTGTTGAGACAGTTTAAGTAGATGTTTCCTTTTAGTAAAGATCGTGCAGAGACTGCAGTGCAGGCACATTATTAAGGTTGGCTTTGTTCATAGAACAAGCAGTTTTGCGCCAATCTTTTTTCAAAATGTTCAAAAATTGAGAGGAGTATCAAGTGTCAACAAGAACAAGCAGCACCCATGGCCTAATGGATAAGGCGTCTGACTTCTAATCAGGCGATTGTGGGTTCGAGTCCCACTGGGTGTGTGCGTTTGTTTTGTGTTGCCCTGATTGATTATTTTATCACATGCTTTGCTTCCATGATTCATGAATTTAGAATAATTAGTTGGAATGAATATAGTAAATGAAACCTCAATAAAAGTTAAAGTTAGTTAAGGAAAAAGAAAAGAATTATTGAAATGTAATGTAGTGATTTAACTTTTTGGAGCATTTAATCAAATCAAACATAACGATACAATGAATGCATGAGACATGAAAACCATGCATTATTAAAAGTATGAAAATCAATGTAATCATCTTTTAAAAGAAAAGAACACATGACGATAAGGATCTCGTCCTTGTTTTGAGAATAATATATCCTCATCTCGATTTATTTTTATTTAAAAAAAAATTATTTATGTTCATTTCCGTTTAATATTATTAAATAAATAAATTTAAAATATTGATAAAACTAAATAAAAAATAATAAATTAATATGTTAAAAAATATTTATTTTAATTTACATACAAACGTCAATAAATTAACTTGATAATAGGTTATACTTTTAATTCTTAATAAAATGATAAATAAAATAAAATATTTAAAATTTTATATTAATTTTTATAAAAAATATTAAATATTCTTAGCGAAAGTTTTTTTTATTAGATAGATTAATATATTAAAAAAATTAACTCAATAATTATATTAAAATATTGTTTTTATAATATTTTTAATTAATAAAAAATAAAATTATTTTTATTATATTTTAATATAAAAATAAAGAAGGAATTATTCCCCGTCTTCGTCCCAGGATAAAAACGGGAATGAGATACATCAAATCCCTACCCCATTGTTTTGTTGGGGACAAAAACGTTAGCGATAACGGATAACGGAGCGGGCCCTTCTCCGCAGAGAATTTTGCATCCTAAATGACAAGAAAGAAATGGATAACTCATACAACTCCTTCCCTTCCATTCCTTCATATCTCATCTCTTCTCTTCTCTTATTGTAGTGTGAGTTATATTCTTTAGCTTTTTAACTTTTTCCACAAATGCTCACCGTTTTCCCTCCTTTCTTTTTCATTCTCTCTCTCACCTGTCGTTTTGCTTGCTTTATTGGCAGTCACGACTTGCCGTTTTCACATCCCACCACACAGCACATCTTCAAATTAAATTTAAGGAAAAAAAAAAAAAAACCTCACACTTTAATCATGACAACCACCTCCACCATCACCACCTCTTTCACTTAGATGCTCATCATTTCCTGTCATAACGGCTTACCATTCTCAATCATTAATTTAGTATCTTTAGTAAATAATTATTTTCTAAATTCAATATATTTTATATACTTTCAAGTACAAATATACGTATTTTGTTTTTAAATTGAAGTGTTTGATACGTATATTGTGTGAGAATCACTTGCAAATCTAAATCTGAACTGAGTCTTCACTCCAACATCTTAATTTGGTTAATACAAAAATGTAAATTGCAATAAAAAGAAAGAAAAGGGAGAGGTACAAAAAGAGATGAATGATGATGGATGAATAGAAAAAGCAGCATGCGGGCAATGCTTTGTTCATGAATCTAAGCTACTAAGTTTGCAATCCGTCAACATAACTTGTTGCATGTGAAAGCTCCTTTAACCATTCAAATGTTCTATGACGTGACACTGCTTGCTTTCCTTGTTGCTTTTCCTTCATTTTCTTCTTTATCTTCAACTCTTTCATCTTCTTTTCCATGTCATCTACTGCACGACTTTCATTATTGTTGTTCTTCTTGCAGTTGTTGTTGCTGCTGTTTTCATCACTATTACTGCTTTTGATTATGACAATGTTGTTCAATGGAACTGTTTCAACTGCAGTAATTGAACATTTACACCCATTAAACAACCCTCTTCTTTTATCCAAGAAACTCTGCCTCTTCTGCTGCTTCTGATCCGAGTTCGAATCTTGCTGATTCTTTGCAACAACATCGCTGCTAGTATTCATCATCTTACAGCTACTGTAATTCTTAATACTGGAACTACTGTTAGTACTACTGCTACCACTGCTGCTATTGCGACTTACAGAATTTCTATTTGCACTATTATTTATGTTGTTACGAACCTTGAGATCTTGCAATTCAATCTCAGGCGCACGCACCAAACCAAGTCTAAAGAAATCCCATACTGTACTAGATTTCTGGTTCCTGCTACTATTGCCTAGCAGCCGAGTGTTTGAAACTCTAATTTGGGGGTTGGGACTTGGAAAAGTGTGAAACTGATTTCGTGACCTTGGTTTGGAATTTCTTGTAGCAGTTGTGAGGGAGCAGCTGCTGCTGCTGCTGTTGCTGTTTGATGAGAGATGACTTCCTGTACTGCTGCTTCTGCTACTATTGATGCTGGTTAAACCACCCATATTTAAGCTGCTGCCATGGTCCATAGACTCGGACCTTGATACACATCTGCTAGTGTTGCGGCTATCGTGTTGCTGGAACCTGGCTAAGCCACTGTCTGAACTAACTGAGAGACGTAGTGGTAAAATTTGGCCTTTGAAAAAGACCTCATCAGCAGCGCACATTTCTGATTCTGTTGAAAGAGAGCCACCCCATGAATCGAAATTGAATTCCTCTTCATTTTCTTTCACTGGAGTTGCATCTTTGCTAGACTGCAGGCTTTTGTCTTCGATGACCAAATTGAGAGGCAGATCACTGAGTGATAATGTTTCATCGTCTTCCTCTTGCTCTGAGGTTGAACCTTTGCATGTAACTTCTTCATGCTCAGAATTTCTCGCCATGTTCAAGGCAAGAAGTTAAAAAGTTTCTATTCAAAATTAAATTGCTGGGGGCCGTCCTGTGAAGAAACAAAGGAGGATAAAGAGAAGGGGATTTATAGAGAAGGAAGAAGATATTTGAATATGAATTTACTTGTGTGTGAGAGAGAGGGAGACAAGTGGAATACAAGGAAGTAAAAGCAACCGTAAAAAAGATATTAAAGAAACAATAGAAATGGAGAAGAGACTGCAGGCGAGCAAAACAGTGTCCCTTTCTTGTTTGGGACTGAAATCAATCAAGCCATCTGGCTGGCCAATATTACCTGAGGGAGAATTCATGCTGTCTCGCTTTCAATAAATTATTGTGGTAGACAGGAGGTTGGTTTGTGCTCTTGTGGGGCATAAAGGCAGTATTGGCGTGCGATAATTTTTTATACACAGAACATACAACTTTGTATGCTTGAAATTTGAAATGAATGGATTGCAACAACTCAATTCACAATATCACACGCTCATGGACAGCTTTGTTCGGCTCAAAGAGAATCACTTTATGAACCAAATTCTCAGTCTATTCAAAAAAATAAAATCAAAATCTAATAGGCAATCTCCACTTTCATGGCAGTAGTGTTCATAAAATTAGGATGGAGACTTGAAAGGATTGGTTGGTAATGTTTTTATTTTGTGCTGAGAGTCGGTGGATTTGGTTTTTCAAACAGAAGAAATACAGAGAATTGTGTGATGCAAATTGGTGCTACGATGATTGTGAAAGTTTATGCATGGGCGGCTTGTGAATGACAGAATGTGACAATATCGAGTATATCTTTTAACTATGAGCTATTTGTTTCTTGTATAAAGGTAACGTTGCCTTTGCCTCTCAGGCAGGAAACGAATGGCTTGCATTTCATTTCGTCATAAAAGTTGAGCGTGAACCAAAAAGCAGAGGAAGTTGAGATAATAAAAGTTGCAATTACTGCTCAATCCCACTCTAAATTAATCAATTTTTTGAGAGAGATTGCTCAAAAAGTTGCTTTCGCGATATTAACCGAAGAGGGGAAATTCTCTTTTTGTAGTTATGTGTCGTGTGAAAATGATGATCTAGAAACATCTTTTCTTCATACAAATTTACAAGCCCTGTTCATCCTACTGCTTTAGACACTCCACCGAACAAGAATGGGAATCCTAAGAGCTAGTGCAGCAGGCAGCATCCATGAGATACTGCTATATCTACTGTATACACCTGAGTTCAATTTGAGATTATTACAACCGACAGAACGTAATAATAAATAATTAGTAACGATCATATATTACAATTTAAATGTCAAACAAGAAATTGCTAATTATTTAAGCAAATTATAAACACTACAATCATTACCCAATTAGGAAGGCTGACTCTCATAATTGCGTCGATCAATTTCTGCATGGGGATGGCACTAAAACTTCGTTGCGATTAATGATCTGGCCCTCTCACTACCTACTGTGGTAGAGTTGGGCCTTTGAGTTTGCCAACTTTAAGGCTTCTTGTACTCTTTAAGTAAGGATGAAATCTCGCAATGGGCAACCCATCAACTACATGAAACCTAGCTTCCTAACTTTCTAAGTATCTACAATCTTTGTAAATTGGATCGACTCATTTCTTGGTATTCCATATTCAAAATGGCTTGGGGCCATGGCAATTAAACCACATAGCCAACCATGGCCCAAATTAATCATCATCAGCACTTGATTTTATTTTCTCTTTGTAAGCAGCACATAGTTGTATGTAGTATACTTGCATCATAATAATTCTAGAGATTTTCTTTATTTTAGTCTAAAATTAGGGAGGAAACATAATACAATGCAATTCCATGGAGAAAAGAAAAAATCACCCTTTCTCCCCTAACCTACGTACAAACTTAAGGGACTCCTTGGCCTCAGAGGAGACGGCAGCGCCGGAAAGAGTAGGGGCATCAGTGGCGCCAGAAACATCAGCCTCAGAGGAGACAGCAGCGCCGGAAAGAGTAGGGGCATCGGTGGCGCCAGCACCACGACCAGGCTTGGGTTGAAGATGGCCTTCTGTTCCATAACCCTGTCGTTTATAATCTTCCAAATCTTTGTACTTCAAGTATGGGCTGTCCTCCATTGAGAGCCCTTCTAAGCTTCCCTTCTCTTCCGGCTTTTTCCCTGTTTGCTGCTCTTTCTTCTTCTCCATTTTCACTTTTGTCTTTTGCTATTGAATTTTGCGTACTGGGATACTTATATGTTATATGACATTTTTTCATCGGCTTTAACTTTGCAACATGTTAACTACGTGTTGCTGTTTTGCAGATTGTATCATTCTACGTGGCAATTGTACGCAATAACTTGTGTCTCGTTCAAGGTGTTCAAAATCGATTCTAATTCCGAGTATCATCGGCTGTACCTTTGCCACATGTTAAGTGCGTGTTGCTGCTTTGTAGATTGTAACATTCTACGTGGCAATTGTACGCAATAATTTGGTGTCTCTTCCTAGCGGTGTTAAAATTGATTTCGATTTTAATTTATTTTAAATTGTAATCAAAATTTATCTTAAATAATTTAATTTTTAATTTTTAAAATTAAAATTTATCATATTTAATAACATACTATTTTTTTTTATTCTGATTAAAAAACATGATACCCTATTTATTAATTATGTTAATTTTTTTAATTTTTAACTTTATAAAAAAAACATTAAAAAATAAAATCAATTAAATTAAATTATAAAATTATAGTATACATGACAAAAATTTAAGTGAACGAAAGAGAAGAGAAATAAGTTATTAAAAAAATTAATATACAATAAATTATTAAAAAAATATTGTATTATTACTCAAGTTAATATTACACATTACTAAAAAGAAAATTTTAATTTTTTTTATGATGATACAATGATATATTTAATAATATTATTTCATGTATATATTTATTTATTATAATTATTAATTTTTTTAAATAATTTTAAAATAAATATATATACATCACCATTTAATTAAATTATTATACAAATAACATGATAAATTAAATTAAATATTATAAACATATTGATTAATTTTTTTTATGTATAACTCAACGTACTCTCTTTAATAAATTATACAACTTTATATATTTAATTTAATAATTAAGAATTTGTATTTAAATATGAGGTACGGTTTAATTTATTTGGTATGAAAATAATTTTTTATTTTTAAATCAAACTGATT
>JAXCLQ010070593.1:0-14094 GCA_035584115.1 Cedrela odorata
CACAATTATTTTTAAATTCTAATTAGTCTTAAAAATAAATTATTTATAAATTAAAATTAAAAAATTTAGATTTTAATATTAATTTCTTTTAATCAAATTAAAATAAAAAAAATGAAATAGATGAAATTTGAGTATATTCAAATAAAGAATAATTACTATATAATTTGATTTTTTAAAAATATAATATATTCATGCACTTTCCACGAGGTTTAGAAAAATAAAAATGTAGATGAATATTTTATAGAAACTGATAGAAAATACCGCATAACAATGAAATGACTATATTTTACTGTTAATATACTGACGTTAAAAGGATATTACCGTACTTTTGCACTTAGACTCTCTATACAATGTTTTCTTTGATTGAGAATACCATTCTAGAGATTAAAATATTAAAAATACAAAGAAATTGTTTTTTTTTTTGTCTTTAACTCCTAAAAATAAATTTAAAAAGTTAGTTGAGAGACATACATCGACTCTCAGGAAAGAGACTAATATCTCTCTCTCTCTCTTTTTATTAGTTTTTTAAGTATTAAATCTACTTCAAATTATAAATTTTTATTGATTTTACTAATTAATAACTCATAATCAGATCAATCCAAGGGTGAATTTGAGAAGTTCGAAATTGAATGTATGGGCAAAAAACAAAAAAAAAAAAAAAAATAGACCACTTAATTGAAAATATATTCCACAAAGTATTGTTTTATAGTAAAATTTCAAAATGACCATATTTTGAACCACCTACCTCACTTGTTTCAATTCAATTTTTCTAAAATTATCCATTTTGTTATTTTTTGATAATTTTATCTCCGATAACTTACAATTAAAACATACACAAACTTTAAAATCAATCATTTTTATCAATTTAAGAGTTTTATTTTCACCAAATTTTGAATATTCAAACCTTTGAGATTTTTTGTGCAAATCAATGGTGTAATGATTCAGGTGTATTTCAGCTGTCGGTACAAACATATAAACAAAAAAAAAAAAAGTTTTTCTACATATTTTCTTACTAATTTTTGGTTAATTCTATGGGTTAATATGTGTATGATTGATATTAAAATTTGTTTTGGTTGTATATCAAATTAATTTGTTAAATTTTAACAGTGAAAAATGTTAGAAAAACCCTATAATCTAAAATGCGAAACTCAGTCCAGAACCGTGCACTTGGCCACGAATGCCATTGGAATACAGTACAATTTTATTAAATAAAAAGAACTTAAAATACAATAAAAATTTTATTAAATAAAAAAATTTAGATTTGTTAAATGACTATTTTATTTTTATTTATTTATTATAATAAATTGCCAAAAGACTATCTCCCACCAAAACATTATCATTTACAAATAACAATGCATCGCCTGGGCCAAATATTAACGAAATGTAGCCAAGTCAAGCCAAGATGTCGACCGTCACCACACACTGCCACTGTCTTACCACTAGAAACGCTTCTCCGAACTAGCATAGTTGCCCACGAAGCACCCCATATTCATTATCGAAATTGAGCGCACATGGGCGTTCGAAATAGAGTGCGAGTGCACACAGGTACTCGAAATTTAGCTCACACGGGCGTTCGATTGCAAGCGTCAAAATCCAACGCCAGTTTCTTCGCGCGACGGTGACGCCTTTATTTTTGTATGTTTGGTGGCCAAAATTCTAAGTGAAAAACAACATATCCATGAAATCAGGCAGAAATTCAACACATGCACATATCAATTCATGAAATCAAGCAAAAATCGGGTTGAAATTTTTTTTAAAAAAAAAAAAAAAAACTCATTGCTTATACACTCATCAAAGATTTGTCAGAATACTGATTGTTCGAGATTTTGGAGTTTAGATAAAATTAAGTTTGTGAAAATATAAAATGATTTACAAGTATTTTGTTTAATTAAAAATAAGTGGTAAATGAAACTAGTCATTTTAATAAAATTGAATTAAAATAAGTCATGTATGTAAATGGATCCAAAATAAAACCATTTAGAGAATTTTCCCTTCTTTTATTTTTATACTTTAATTAATTTATTTTTTGTTGTATTTTGGAACCCTAAGGACTAGTAGAAATTATAAATTATTATTATTATTTGAGAATCATTATTGTTATTAGTAGAGTTACTGCTGTTTTGGATCTCTCCATGATCTCTCCGTATAATTGGCAGTGTTACTATTTGGTGGTGTTGTCGTTGAATCATTCATTTACAGAGCTCTTTCTGTCTTCTCTATTATCTTTGGTTGACCTAACATATGTACGTATTTTTATACCTGTTACATCTCCAACATTTTTTTAATAAATTTTAATTCATTTGTTATAAAATTTAATTTTTTATTATAATTTTTTATTTATAAAAATTAAAATTAAAAAGTTAAAAATTATAACAAAATAGTTGAAAGATAGACCGTGGATTCTAATGCAGCATGACCAATTACCTTAATGTTTAATGTTACGACTCTAAAGCAAAACTTTTGAATAATCATTTCATTTTATGACCCACTTGTCTATTATTATTGTCCTTTATTTTTTGCTAATCTTAATCTCTCTCAATTAACTAATTAACTAAAGACTTTTTGTTTCCATGATAAGAAATTAAATTACTTAGATTTTGCTTTTATTTCTTTAAAATTAATTAATTAATTATTTTTAATTAATTATTAAAATTAAGATATTTACATTTCAACAATATTAAGTTAAAATTTATCTCAATAAACTATTTAAGATGATATTTAAGTAAAATAAATTATATATTTTTAATTTGAATTATTTTTTCAATTAAAATTGTAGCTTTCTTATATTATTATTTAATCATTTCTATTTATCTTGTCCAACTATTTAACTTGAAAATATTTTTAACATGTAAATATAAGTAAATAAAAAACTTTAAAGATTTAAACCTCAAATTACTACTGTTAAAATATTTTGATTTTGAAAAATAAATATTTTAATTAGAATATTTAAATATTTTTTTTAAAAATACTATATAAATGTCTTAGGCATATCACTAAAGCAATAAATAAGTATAGTTGATTTGACCTTTACTAAGAGTAAAAGATTAAAAAATAAGAATCCCGCATTAATATTAAAGAGGTAATTTTTTTTTAATTTATTATATATATATATATATATATATTTTGTGTACGGGCGGTATGACCGGGTAGGGTTTGGTATTCACCCAAATGAGGCAAAATTTTTTTCATATGTTTATTGTATCATACCAAACCGAAAAAGAATTAAGAACTAATCGGTTTGATTTATTTTTGTTTTTGAACTCGGTTGTTTTTTTTTTTAAATCAATTCAATTTTTAATATTTTTTTAATTAAATACAAAAAATTATATATTATAATTAATTAATTTAACTAATTAAAATGTGTTACATGTATAATTTAAATATAGAATATATTTTTATTTTTATTTTTGATTCAATTTGATTTTTTAGATTTAATATCAAAATCAAATTCGTTCGATTTTTTTTAATATATAAAAAACTGAATAATAATTTTGAAAGTATGAAGAACCGATCGAAATTAGATCGATGGATTCAATATAATTTTTTGCTTCTGGATTATAATTTATAGAGTGTTTTGGTTTGTGAAAATAAAAAAAATTTGTGATGGGGGGCTACAATAACATGAAGTAGAGATCTCTAGGCACGTTATCTCTGGCATTCAATGAATGCATCTCTTTTATCACAACTAGGCGCAAGTCCAAAGCAATTAATAAAACGCTACATATATATATATATATATTTATTTATTTTCATTCTCGTAAAATTACATAAGAAATGCAACTCATCTGTCAATCAATTCGACACGTGGCACATCGAAAACGTTAAAATAACTTACCGTTAAAAAAGAGCAAATCAGGTAATGCAAGGACCAATATACAAAATTCCAACAGTGGATCCCTACGGTCCACTTCATCAAGATCAACCAAATTGATTTAACTTGCCAAATCCGCGAGGTCAAACACATTTGACATATGATTCATCAACATCAACAATACATAGCTTTAGTTTAGCTGACTCATCTCAAACGTAACGGACATGGCAAAAATAAATGTATATATATATATATATAAAATAGATCATTGTTAATTTAATCATAACAAATTTGAATCCTAACTTGAAAGTGATTCCCCATTCTTTCCTTTCCTTGTTTTCTCAAAAACCCTGATTTTCTCGTATCCCAAATATTTCGATTTCAATGGCGGATGATTTCGCCAAGGCCGTCGAGGACGGGCGGAAGCTCTCCAAGCGTCTGTACTTTGGCAAAGACCGGCCGTCGGCGCCGCCTAAAGTCCCGCCCTCCATGGACAAATCAGGCTCCGCCGAGATGTACCTGCCCAAGTCGCCCATGGTGTACGCTGTGATTCCCGACCCAAAGATCGTTGACAATCCGGATATACCAAGTTACCAGCCACACGTACACGGCAGATGCGATCCTCCGGCTCTGATTCCGTTACAAATGAACGGCGTCGAATTGGACGTGGAATGTTATCTTGATACCGCCTTTGTTAGGGTTTCTGGATCCTGGAGAGTCCATTGCGTTATGGGAAGCAAGAGTTGCGATTGTCGCATTGCCGTCCCCATGGGCGAGCAGGTTCGTTATAAAAAAATTTGATTTTTTATTTTTTATTTTTATTTTTTTACTGTTTTAACTTTTATATGATCGTTTGATTCATGATGTTGATGAATAAAATAAAATCATTTGATACAGGAAATATATTATTTGCTAACAGGGTTCAATCTTAGGAGTCGAGGTAGAGGTTTCTAGTAAAACATATTGTACTCGATTGATTGCATTGGGAGATAATGAAGATGTCCAGAAGTCAGCCTCGCTTGAAAATGGAGGCTTTTTGAACGCTAATATATTTACCTTAACTGTACCACAGGTAATTAATTTAATCTGGGTTTAATTCATTTCTCTTGGGTTTATATAATTGTGAAGTTTTGTTGTTTAATTGTTTAACATGTTTCCAGGTTGATGGTGGTTCGCTTCTGTCAATTAAACTACGCTGGTCCCAGAAATTGTCTTATCATGATGGGGAATTCTTACTAACTGTACCATTTAAGTTTCCAGAGTATGTCACTCCTGCCATAAAGAAAATTCCCAAAAAAGAAAAGATACAGTTGAATGTTAATGCGGGTACTGGAACTGAAGTTTTGTGCAAGACATCTAGTCATCCTTTGAAGGTGCCTCTTTGTTCAAAACTATCTGGGTTTTTGTTTTTAATTTCTGCCATCTTCGTAATTGTTCTTTTCTGTTTGCCTGACTTTCCAGCAATTAAGGCGTGATGCAGGAAAGCTTGGGTTTTCATATGAATCAGAAGTTCTCAAATGGTCAAATACTGACTTTGAATTCGTGTACACTGTAAGACACAAATATATTTTTACTCACACTATTGGAGATCAGCTTTTCTATTTAAGCATACGATATCTTTGTAATTGTATTGTGTCATTTGATATTTTAGGTCTCTCTGAGTCATATTTTTGGCAATGTGCTTTTGCAATCTCCGTCCCTACACGATGTTGATCAAAGAGAGATGTTCTGCATGTATCTTTTACCAGGAACTGAGCAAAGTCGGAAGGTTGGTCAATAATTTGTTCTGTTTGATATATGCACATTCAGTTTGTTATTTATTTATTTTTGTTATAACTACCCTCATCTTACTCTATTTGATAGGTGTTCAAAAAGGATGTAATATTTGTTGTTGATATAAGTGGAAGCATGCAAGGAAAACCACTTGAGGATATGAAGAATGCATTGGCTGCAGCCCTCTCTAAGTTTGATCCAAGAGATTCATTTAACATCATAGCTTTTAATGGAGAGACTTATCTATTTTCGTCATCAATGGAGATGGCTACAAAGGAAGCAGTTGAAAGGGCCAATCAGTGGATTGGCATTAATTTTATTGCTGGAGGCAGTACTAATATATGTGTTCCTCTAACTAAGGTCTCTTCTTATTCACATTTGTTTAAAGATGAACTCCCTATTTACATTTCGGCAGTTTTAATCAAGTTTCTCTTTTCTTTCAGGCTGTAGATATGCTATCAAATTCTTGTGATTCAATTCCTATCATCTTTCTTGTTACGGACGGAGCTGTTGAAGATGAGAGGCGAATATGCGATGTAATGAAAAGTCGTTTAACAAATGGAGGATCAATCTATCCACGTATATACACTTTGGGCATAGGTAACGGTTTTCCTTGTTTTGGGTTTTGCTAGTGGCCCACTAGTTGCTTCAAACCCATTATTGTTTTTCATTTTAAAGAGAAGAAGGGGGAGGGGCACTGTTGCCACTGGTTTAATATGGATTACATTTAATTAATTCAGATCCTTTGAGACATATTTTCTAGTTTGGCTAGTTTTGAGTGACATTTGTTATTTATCTGATGGTGAATACTCATCTTTTTGTGTAATCATCTGTTTACTTTACAGGCACCTTATTATTCACTTTTTATGTGGAATTTTTCAGGTTCATACTGTAATCATTATTTCCTCCGAATGCTAGCAATGATAAGCAGGGGGCATTATGATGCGGCATATGCTTTAGGTTTGTTCTGCCCTTAAAAATGATAATTTTAAAAAAAAATATTTCTCCTCCCTGGAGTTATCAATGGGGCCAGCATGGTTGAATTGATATGAAATTGGTTGTTGAGCATATGAATAAATCTAATATTCTTTTTAGGTCTCATTCCTCCATATGATATCCAAGTCCACAAGATATATGAATTCGTTTTATTTTTTTATTTTTTTATATGAAACTAACTTGATCTTTGGATTCTCACTTGTCATAAGTCTTTAAAACCAAATGATTATTTGGGGCTTTTTTTTTCTTTTTAATTATATGTTTGTACAGAATTCAATGGTTTATGAATTTGAGTGACTAGGATAGCATATCTTGCTACAAAATTGGCTTCTTTCTGTTCGAAACGTTTTATTATTAGCTTTCGAAACTTGTTCATCAGTTATATAATTAATGATTTAATTTTAGATAACAAAGATTATGTGACATTTGTGCTTACCTCTCCTATTGCTGATCTTCCAGTTTTTCGTAATATTTCTAATGATCAGATTCAATTGAGTTCCAGATGCGAAAACTATTTACCAGAGCTTTCTCACTTGTTCTTGCAAATATAACAATTGACTCGTTGAAAGATTTAGATGAGTTTGAGGTATGCTTATTCCAACTTTCATTTAGTTTTCGTGTAGCTTGATTAAGATAGTTTAATTGTTTCATATGTTTACCTGTCTTTTCTTTTTATAGCATGTTTACATGCCTTTGTTTAGATTCCAATGTATAATTTGCCAGTTCCAGTTTTTTTGCTTATAGCTGTAACTGTCTCCTCTATTTGCTCTTTCATGATTTTGACGATTGGATATTTTGATACATGTAGCACCATGCCTGCTGTTAATTCATATCCTTTGAACATTGAGGTTGCACTCTATGATAACATGTGGTGATACATATTAGCACAACTTTGTGTTTTTTCGATTTGATGCCGTGCTCCTCATTATTGGATTAGGATATTCTTTTCATTTATCAAGCTGAACAGGCTTTAGAGTCCCAATTATCTGCTATAACATATATTTTTTGTTTTGCTCATTCATCAACTTATTAAGATTTTTCTGGATTTTTGGTTTAGATGTACCCTTCTCGTATTCCAGATCTTTCATCTGATGGCCCATTGACCGTATCTGGGAGGTACCAGGGAAAATTTCCTGACATGCTTAAAGCTAAAGGTATCTTGGGAGATTTGAGTGATTTTCTTATAGATCTGAAGATACAACATGCGAAGGACATTCCTCTTGATAGGGTAAGGCACCAACTTGTGAGCTTGGTTTTTTGTTTGACTTTTTCTCATTGTTCTTATAATAGTAGTGAATATTTAATGGTGGAACCAGTTGTTTCTTCTTGGGCATTTTGTCTTTTTCGTTTCAAAATTTTTTTTGGGGGGGATAGGGTGGGAAGTGATCATATTTTCTTCATTTTCTGTTTGTTATTATTTTAGTTGGGTGTGGATGAGGCATGGGCCTTGCTAGCCTCAATCATTTTGTTAGTGGTGTAATTTAATACAAATATGCTTTTGGCAGGTTTATTTTGTTTAATTTTAGTTCCATCAAAATGGCATTTACCTGTAATGGACTTTTGGGTCAACTGAATGGCTATAATCTGGCCCAGCAATTGGATGCTAAAAGTATTACCTCGTATATTATAGTTTAATATTTTAGCCTTTTTTCAATAAACTTGTGTAAGTGGACATATTTTTTTGCCTCTATTGTTAATTCGTATCATTTTTTTTTCATTTTATACGCATACTATACAGTTTTTCTATGGTACTGAGGTTTGTTTAACTCATCTCTTTACATTATCCCTGAATCTGTTTATACTTAAATATCTGTATAAATGGCTTATTTTTTACATATAGAATCATTATGATTTTGCATTTTTGGTTGTGTATTATGTTTTATTTATTTATTTATTTTTTGTGACAGGTACATGCAAAGCAACAAATTAATCAACTCACAGCTCAAGCATGGTTTTCAGAAGATAAACTGCTTGAAGAGAAGGTTTGCTGCTCCCACATTCTAACAATTCTTTTGCATAACTTATGGAAAAAATAGGGTTGCATAATATTTTTATTGATTCGAGCGTTAAAAGATTTATACCAAGTTCAATTGTAAACAGAATGAACTTCGCCCAAAACTTATTTTGTTTATAGATTCTTGGTCCGATGATCCTGATCATTGCCATATACATGATGGCCATCTGGAGCTGTTAGGAATAGCTCAAGCTCATGTTGGGCTCTACACGCGGAGACTGGAGCCCCCAGTCACAATTTTTTTTTCCATTAAATGCCTTGGTAAAATTAATGTCAAGCCCCCAGATGAATTATTGTCAAGCCCCTGTTAAATAAAATTAAAATCCTTAATTTCATGATAGATAAAAGCAGCCACCTCTGGAATAAGTTTCTGCCTCTGTCACTGGCTCTAAAATACTTTCTGTGTACTACTACTGCATTATTTAGAATTTGGCCAATTACATCTGGGTTTCCTCACCAAATATCCATTCTCTAGTAATGAGAGTTGATGTTGTTGTTTCTTTTTAATTGGCAGGTTGCTAAAATGAGTGTACAGACTGGTATTCTCTCTGAGTATTCCCGTATGATCATATTGGAGGAGGATGAAGGAAAGAAAGTTACTGAATCACCTGGAACAATGATGGTAAACATTGACCTCTAATTTTGTAGGATATTGCTATATCATCTACCCTATTGAATACAACCCCATTAACAAAAAGGGATACAGAAAATCAACACCCAATTTTTGCTTAAGGATATAGGGCTTATAAAACTCATCCCAACAAAACCACTCCCCCCTACCCCATGAACTCAACAAAAGAGTTATATAATTGAATGAAAATGTTTTTTAAGTCCAGAACTTAAATTATATTATAGAAGACGCTCTATGCCTCAAAGACTACAAAAGACACGTATTTATACTTAGTAAGATTTATTGTTGCTAGACTAGGAAACTTAATTAAAACTTACTCCGAAATTAAGAATTTGACTTAAAAGAAGGATTCCAAATAAGATAATTCTAAATAGGAAGAAAAGAGTGAAATTAAATAAAACATTTCTGATACTCCATAAACTTTGTGAGCCTTTGTCTCCATTAAGACTTCTTCACCTTAGACTTGTAAACTAAACATGTTGTGACAAGTTGATCACAACTTCATCTATAAAATGCGAATTTAGAATGGGTAAATATGATAGAAAGCTAACTTGTGAAATTTTCAATTATATCAATTTTGTTTACCATTAAGCCTCACCTAATATTAGATTTATTCTAATGCTACACTTACACTTTTGCACTGATTGCATCAGTTGATTAGCTTAAGAATTTGAAGCTCACTTGATTTAGCATTCAACTCCATGAATTTGAACACTTTTCTGTTTAAAACCTTATGTTCCTATATTTGTTCATTGTGATTTTTTTTTATTATTTTATTGAAGTATAAACAATAACTTGATGACAGTTCTTACCTAGATCAATCTAATATAAGAGGATGCACTAAGATCCTTCTTGATAGATCAATTATCACAAGCTACCAAATGTTCGCCTGTTTACATTTTATTTAAACCAAAAGTCCAAAACCTAGGAGTGTTTAAATTGTCAATTTTAAAAGTAAGCATTAGTAAGATAGATCACACATCCTGTGTTGGTTTACGTAACAGCTTAAGGTGTTTTTGTTCAATATAAACCACTAGATGTCACTAATTGTAACACTGACAATTATTGTAAACAGACATCAAGGAAGAGAGATCCCCAGAAGATAGTAGACCACAAAGTCCCCAAAACAATATTGCTAGAAAACTTTGGCATTGGCTTTGGTGACTTGATTGCAACAGCCGAAAACATCCCTCCGGGATCCGAAGTACCCAAATTGCCAGAGGTTGCTGAAATCTTTGTCAAGGCAGCTTCCAACTGTTGCAGCAGTATGTGCAACAAGTGTTGTTGCATCTGTTGCATCCAGTGTTGTTCCAAGCTAAATGATCAATGCGTCAATGTATTGACACAACTTTGCACTGCACTGGCATGTTTTGGGTGCTTTGAATGTTGTTCAGCTCTATGTTGCTCAGGAGACGATGGACAATGAAAAACTGTATCTCAATGTTTACCTTCCGACTTTTATCACTATATGATTCTGATTATTGTTGTAGGGTATATAAATGATTATGTGTTTAACTTCTCTAGGACCAGCTTGTAAAGTCATCCATGCAATTGGAAACTTGTAGAGCAAGCAGATAACTGCTACTTGTGGTGATATTGTTTTCAAGTATAAATAAATATTAACATTACATTTATATATGGTAACTCTCTCTGCTTGTTAGTCTGTCTCAAATGAGCAATGCAATGCAGTTCCACTACAAATAGTAGGTGAATATTCGCTGTTACGTCAAGCAGGACCTAACTTTGGAATTTATTGCAAAAGACTTGTATTTTTTAGTCTATAATTTATCAATGTAGAACTCATTTTTTCCTGACCAACCTCTAGACAGAAAATGTACAGAGACAGAATAATAATATGGGCAGACAATACAGGTATTGCTAAACTTCATATCCATCAGTCTTAAGTAAATATTTTTTTTCTCTTTTCTAAACTTCAACAAAATTATCAGTTGCCGTAAACTTTTATCCTTGTTTTCTGAACGCACTGATTTACTGTGAAAGGTCTCTTGGATCTTTGTCACTCCTTTCTCCACAGGTCCCATTGCTTGATTTATTGTCAATACAACATCCTTAACAACCTGCTTTATTAAGTGTTAACGTACAGATTTTACAGAACAAGTACCAGCAGAGTGAGAACTACATGTTGGCCACCTTCGACAACAATATATTGAGCACTTTTTGTGATTGGTTGTTCCAGGTGCCTCAATTTGAGTCTCTGTTTTTTTTAACATTAGCTGGTTTCTCGTTGTTCCCGCCTCCACTGTCACTACTTTTGTCCTTTCAGTAGTGACCTTCCCATGCTCAGAAGCTGGGAGATAACGGTAGGGTTCAGCTGAAAAGACAAACACTTGAGCAACTGCTGCAATGCCATGGACAGAAACCTATATAATCCAATAGACACATAATTTTTTTTATTCTTTATTAGAAGAAGACTTTATGATTATCGAAGATTTAGAAGAGGAAGGTATAGATACATTTTTAACGGGCCAACAGAATGGTGTTTTTTAGAAAAATTACAGAGACTTTACCAAGTTCTTATTGTGCCCCACAGGTTTCCGAAATTAGAATGGATAAAATATTAAAATCCTTTTCATGATTTTGTACTGTATATATAGATGATATATTAGTTTTTAGTCAAAGTAAATTTATGCACATAATACATCTACACAAATCTTAGATTGTTTTAAAAATAATAATGTCTACATATTTACTTTTAAATCAATCTACAATATTTTTACTTTTTCAAATCTAAAATATTTATGATATTTATTATAAAGTTTTCCTAAAAGGAATATCTTTATATCCTGCGCACATTTTATATCCTTTTGTTTGAACACTAAGTTTTATATGTTTACAAAATTCATCTATGTGGATGTCTAGTCATAACCTCAAAAAAGTAAAAATAAAAAATAAAAAATAAAAACAAAAAAGAAGATGCTATTATAAGTATTTCAATCTATCATGGTTCAACAGCAAATGTAGGACATAAAATCTCCATCAGTAGGATAGAATAGAATCTGAGTCACCTCTGCAAATCACACTATTTTATTTACTAATTGGGTTCGATTAGACCGAAATTAAAAGAAAAATAACCCTCTTGTAAAATTCAAATTATCACGAGAGAAAAGTAGACTCCGAGATTGCAGTTAAGCAGGCAGTTACAGAGGAAAATTTCCTGTCAGAACTTCATACATTATGCCACAATCAGATGGGAATTATTATGATTCCATTCCTCTCATATCAGATCATCCTTCATTCACAACAGTGGTTTGCGCATTCTGCATATTAGCTCTTCACTTCTCGGGGCTTCATTCTTAATCTTTTCTTTTTAGCAGACTGTGACATATGTAACAGATATTCTCAACTGCGGATGGCTTCTTGAAAAATTTAGTACTATATATTACCATCTGAGATTCTACAAAGAAGTGAATTTTCAAAATGAAGATAGTTAAGCAACTTACTTCAATTCAAATCTAGAAATCCTGCAATCCAGTTTGTAAGTTTTCCTTCCTTGGGCAGACTCCTATTGCACATAATAGTGCCATACCCACACCTTGCCACCAGCTGGCTAACACAATAGCCTTGAAGCTGATGAACTTTGCTAATGGCTTAATTGGCTGAAGTCTTTCATGAGTTACATTATAGGACTTAACAAGGCAATATAATGTCCACATCTGGCTGAAGTTCAGTACTAGTGAATGTATGGGTACCTGCAATGTAATACCGTTTAGAAAATATAAGGCAGAAGCACATTGTTTCTTGTCATGCAATAAAAGTTTGAATTCGTGATATAAGTGATAAAATGAAGGGAAGGTCCCCTCAAAAACAAAAACTATGAGACATGTAAAAGGTTATTGTCTTTTGGTTGCTTTATGGGCACCAATATGATTGCACATTTGTCATAAAATGTGAAACTAGTGGTGAGGTGGATATAGCTCTTCTTGAAAATATCAAAATTAGGAGAATTGCTTGGGTAAGAAAAGACAACAGAAATGATGAGGCATTACACAAGCATCAACTAATTAAGCATATAGGATTTTGTCACTTCATTATCTGAGCACAGTGCAATGGTAAAGCATGCAAGGGATTGCACATACCCATAGTACCACTTGAATTCCCCATCACCGTAAACCCCAAACAGCTCCAACAAGAATGCCAGGAATGCACAAACTGTCTTGAGAATCATCTGGGTTAACCAGAAGATACTAGACTTCATTCAACCATAATCAAATCATACGGAAAAAAGTTAGTGGCTTATGTACTGTACCAGACCTAACTTTTCTATCGAGAGCAGATCTTTCCCAAGAACACAAGGTCGGAAGTTGATAAATGACTTTTGTTGTGACCATTGATTCTCATCAGCTTCTTCTAACAATGGCTTACCCAGCTGCTTTATGACTTTATTTTTAGTAGTTCTTTGACTTTTCTTTCTCCACCTATATTAATATTTTTAATCGAACATAAGCTCTTAAAATAAATGTTGTTTGAGAATCTTATATTGGAGCCATTGAATCAAAGCAGACAGAATAAGCAAGTGTCTACAAGATAAACTGAAATTGCTTACCTAGACAAGCAAACAGATAACTCCCGAAAGAATACAAGGCAAATGCTTCGTAGCAATTTCTTAAAATGTCACATGCAAGAGACAATCTAGGATTCCATAACGACAAAATCTGAGTAATATATCCGTATAATTATTACCAATATAGATACATTTAAAAAATTTCTTTTGTTGTGTGGTAGAGAAAAACATATAGTTTATATGTATAATGTGAATAGTATATTATAGATATGCTCTAAAATTAATCGTGTCATACAGTTCAGGGATGTCATTCTATGTATATATATATTTATATAATTAATTGTAAA
>JAXCLQ010070594.1:0-14094 GCA_035584115.1 Cedrela odorata
CTTGTTTATATTCCCATTTATTAATAATGAAAAGAATAGAGATTCTAACCTACTTACATGTGTTTATTATTTCTTATGGCCAGATGGTCTAATTTCATTTGTACACATTGTTTGCCATAACACCATTCAATTCCCTTATTAATACACCAAACATACATGTCGGCCATTTGTCCCCCAAAATTGTTAAATTCTATTTAATTAAATATAATTTTAATTTATTAATTAATTATGTACACTTGGCCCAATTTAAATATTATTAGGCTTCATTAATTTTTTTTTTAAACCCATTTTAATGCATAACAAAGGCCTATTAAGCCTAATTCCATGTACCAATAATTGGCCCAACAAAATGAATCTCATTTTCCATTTTATTATTATTATTATTATTTTATTTTTTTTAGTCATTACCGAAAATTTCAGTAAATACATTGTGTTATCACAAAGAATTGAAATTTTATTTAGATCTAATCCATAATCTTGCAATTAATGTTTAATCCATAAAAGTTGTGCACAACAACTACTAATAGATCTGTATTCAATTTCCGTAGTGGAAAGTGCAATTGTATTTTGTTTCTTGCTAAACTAAGATATTAATGCATTTCCTAGAAAGTAACAAGTACCACTTGTACTTTTTCTATCTACTTTACATCCTCTATAGTCAGTATCCGAATAACCTTTCAAACTAAACTCACCATCCTTTGGATAAAATAATCCTAGGTTAGGTGTGGTTCTTAAGTATCGAAAAATTCATTTTACCGCTATAAGATGTGACTCCTTTGGATTGGATTGAAATCTAGCATAAACACACATTCCATAGAGAATATCGGGTCTAGAGGCAATCAAATAAAGTATTGATCCTATCATAGCTCTCTATAACTTTTGATCTATACTCTTTCATATTTCATCCTTGTCTAACAAAGTCAAAGTGCTCATAGGAGTTTGAATGGATTTTTCTTCTACCAAATCAAAATTTCTTAAAAGTTCTTTGATATATTTTGATTAAGAGGTATAAATTCTATCACTTGCTTGTTTAATTTGAAGTCCTAAGAAGAAATTTAGTTCTCCCATCATGTTCATTTCAACTTATCCTTTCAAAAGGTTTGAAAAATCAGTACATAATGATTCATTTGTACTTCCAAAAATGATATTATCAACATATATTTGTACCAAAAGAATATCCTCATCTTTGATTTTAATAAAAAGTGTAGTATCAACACTCCTCCTGACAAAGTTGTGTTTTAGCAAAAATTCACTAAGTTTTTCATACCAAGCTCTTGGTACTTGTTTTAAACCATAAAGTGCCTTAGTGTGTCTAAAGACATGAATTGAAAATTCACAGTTTTTAAAATTGGGAAGTTGCTTTACATAGACTTCTTCATTTATAACACCATTTAAAAATATACTTTTCACATCCATTTGATACAGTTTAAAGTTTTTGTAGTATGAAAATTCTAAGAGCACTCTAATGGCATCTAATCTTACTATAGGAGCATATGTCTTATCATAATTTATGCCATCTTCTTGACTATATCCTTGTGCCACTACTCTAGTATTGTTTAGGCACCTATAATTGGTACCTATAATTGGATAATCATGTGGTTTAGGTATTAAGGTCCAAACTTCATTTTTTTGTAATTGATTTAATTCTTTTTACATAGTCATTAACCAATTTTCATCACTTAAGGCTTTTTCAACATGTTTTGGTTTAATTTGGATACAAAAGCTAGGTTTTGAATTTCATCTAGATTTTCATCAATTTATCTTGTTTTTCTTCTTGTTTTGACTCCTTGTGAAGGATCGTCTATTATTAATTCTTTTGGATGACTAGAGTTATATTTCCATGCTTTTGGAAGATCCTTGGAAGTTTGTTCTTGTTCTACACTTTCATTTTGTTTTTCCAAAGAATCATTATTTAGGTTCAAGTTTTATAAGTTTTCAATTAATTTTAATTCTTTTTCCTTTTCTTCAGCATTTAACTTAGCCAAGTTGAGATCGAATTAATCAAAAATTATGTGCATACTTTCTTCCACGACTTCAGTTCTCTTATTGAAGATTTGATAGGTTTTGCTTTTAGATGAATAGCCTAAAAATATTCTTAGATCGAATTTTGGCTTAAATTTTCCTAGGTTATCCTTGATAATAAGAATGTAACAATTACATCCAAATACTCTAAAATACTTAATCTTAGGTTTTTTTTTTTTTTTGAATGATTAGCTCATATGGAGTTTTGTTTAGTATTTTCTAATTAGAACTCTATTTGTTATGTGACATGCAGTGTTAATAGTCTCAATCTAAAAGTATTCGGATCGGTTATATTCACTTAGCATTATTCTACCCATTTTTTAAAGAATTCTATTCTTTTGGCAACTCTATTTTATTGTGAGGTTCTAGGTGTGGAAAAATTATGAGAATATCCATTCTCATAGTAAAGATTTTCAAATTCTTTGTTTACAAATTCTCCACTTTGATCACTTTTAATCATTATAATTTTGAAGTCTATTTCATTTTCAACTTGTCTTAAGAATTTATTAAATGCTTTAAATGTGTTGCTGTTTTTTGCTAAAAATTATACCCATGTGAATCTTAAATAAACGTCTACAATTACATACGCATATAGTTTTCCTCCTAACGATGTTACCCTATTTGGTCCAAAGAGGTCCATATGTAAACACTCTAATGGTCTGGTTGTGGAAACCAAGTTTTTGGATTTGAAAGAAGTCTTAACTTATTTTTCTAATTGGCAAAGACCACATACTTTGTCTTTTGTGAATTTTAGATTAGAGATATCTCCTAATAAACCTTGTTTGGCAAGTTTTTGCAAGAGGTCCATACTACAATGTCTTAGCCTTCTTTGCCACATCCAAGGGTCATCACAATGAGTTTGCAAGCAAATGTCATTCATTTCATTCAACTTTTCTAGTTCTATGACATATACATCATTATTCTTAGGTGCATAAAATAATTTATTTTCATGCTCATCCAAAACTTCACAACCATTTTTAAGAAATATAATTTTATATCCATAATCACACAATTTACTAATGTTAAGCAAATTATACTTAAGATCTTTAACATACAAAACATTTTTAATCGAAATTGAGTTGATATCAATAGTACTAATACCTTTCACCTTGCCTCAGTTGTTATCTCCAAAGATCACATATTTTCGTTCTTCTTTCTTTATAGCTTCTTGTTTCCTGTCATATGTCTCGAGTAACCACTATCGAGGAACCATTTCTTTTTGTACTTGTTGCTCTTCACATACGGTACCTATAAAATGGACAAGTTTATTTTGATACACAAGTGACTTTGGGTCCATAAGTATTAGTTCTACCCTTGAAGGTCTTAGCCATTTTAGCATGCATAATCTTCTTAAGTTGTGTTCCCTTAGGTACCCACATTATTTTAAGTCCATTATACTTGTTTTTCTTATGTAAACATGTGTTGCTATAATGACATTTCCTATTGCAATAATGACAAGTGATAGATGATGTTACTTGTTGTTTAGCTTTCACAAAATAATTTACATAGGTCTTTTCTTTGATTCCTTGTTTATATCTAAGTCTAGCTTTGTCAAATACTAGCCTTTGACCACTTAATAATTTGTCCAATGTTTTTTTTCCTAATGTGAATTTAGCCAACATGCTTTTAAGAGAAGTTATTTCATCTTTCAAGGTTTCATTTTCATCTTTTAATATTTCACATTCCTTAACCTTGCTAGAATCATTTTTATACTCAAGTTTGCCAACTTTCAGTTTTAATGTATCATTTTCTTTAATTCCTTATACTTGACATACAATTTCTGAAATTCATCCCTAAGCTTTTCGTATAAGGTGTACAAGTCATCTTTTAGTAAGTTATCATTATCACTACTTGTGCATGTGTCATAATAAGAAGAATTACGATAAAAGGAAGTTATCTCATCCTCTTGCTTTCCCATGAGGCAGAAATTTACTCTTTCATTTGCTGATGATGAGGTGTTATCCTCACTTAATGAATCATCCCAAGTAGCCTTCATTGCCTTCTTCTTCAAATGATCTCTCTTTCCTTCTTTTTTTTTTTCTCCTTCTCATTGTACTTCTTGGATTTGTCCTTTCTTGGATGGTCTCTCCTTTTCTAATTTCTTTCTTTGTTGAAATACTTCTTGAATTTCTTGGCTATGAGAAGAAATTCCTCCTCCTCAAATTCTTCTTCACTTTCTTTTTCTTCATCTTCCCTTTTAGTAGTCTTTAACGCTATGTTTCTCTTGCTTTTTTCTCTATCTTCATCATCATTGCTTCTGCCTTCTAACTATATTTCATCAAAGATCCAAGAAGCTCATCGAGTGGCAAAGTTCTTAAATCCTTAACTTCTCTAATTGTTGTTACTTTTGCTTCCCAACTTTTAGGTAGACTTCTCAAGATTTTTGTAACAATATCTGCATTTGAATACGATCTACCAAGAGCTTTAAGCTCGTTAATAATGTCATTAAAGTGCATGAACATGTCTTTGACGTTTTCATGTGATTTTATTTTAAACAATTCATAATCATAAACTAACATGCTTATTTTTGAGTCTTTGATTTTATTAGTTCCTTCATGTGTTACCTCGAGCATATCCTAAATAGAATTTGCAGTTTCACATCCTGAGATTCTATTAAATTCAGCTCTATCTAAAGTACAATAGAGTATGTTCATGGCTTTACCATTTAGAGTGAACTTATTTCTTTCCTCAAGTGTCCATTCTCTCTTTGATTTTAATTTTCTTTCTCTAGTTAGAATATCCTCTGTTGTGGGAGGAAAATACCCTTCTTCTATGACATTTAGGATTTCAAAATCTAGAGTTGTCAAGAAGATTTACATCCTCTTTTTCCAATAAGCATAATCAATTTCATTAAAGAACAGAGGTCTGTTTGTGGATTACCCTTTAACTATTTGTGTATGCCATTTTGATCTATTTCTCAAGGTTATTAATCATATTTTATTAAGTTTGACTTTTATACCATTTGTTGAACACCGAAGAAGGGGGTGAATTAGGTTTTAAAACTTTAGAAAATAAAATGTATGCAATGCAATGCAATAAATAAAACAGTAGTAGAGTGAGAAAGACAAACATGATTTATAGTATTTTAGCAAAACTTGGCCTACATCTACTCTCTTGGATATGGATCACTGCCACCGAGGTTCTACTATGTCCTTGTTTCTCACAGATTAAGTGAAATCTAGTACACGCCTACTGAAGTGAAGGAAAACCTTACACTTTCTTTTTCACCCACAACAATCTTCCTTAATACGGGTTTGATATACTCAATACAATGTTACAAATGAATGATGGTTTTAGCTCTCACACTAGAGTAGATATTTTCAATAAGCTCTTACAAAGAATCAATCTCTCACATCGTATTTGAAAGTTTTTACATTAGAGAGAGAAAGTTTTACTATTCACGTCTTAAAATATTTTTCAAGAATGTCTTTTGATTTTTTATTGCAATGTCGGTTGTTATTTTGCTTCATTGTGTTTCTTCTATTTATATTGCTTCACTATATTTCTTCTATTTATATCATTCCCTTTTGTGAAGCAACATTTTTGTCTAATGGCTTGATTTGGCGCATTTAATGTTCACCATAAATGCTGTAGAAGTTACCATTGAGCTTTAGTTTTAAGACATGTATTGATCCCTTTCTCAATGTATCGATCTCTTTATATGAATAATATAATCTGAGTCCCGAGTATCTGATTCACTTAGTAAATTATTTCCAACTTTCTGGAATTTGCTTGTATCGATCTGCTTTACTTCAGGTATCGATCTGGTCTGCCTTGTAAATACTTTACAACTCTCTGAACAAGACATGTATTGATCCGATCTTCTTCAAGTATCAATCTGATTGTCTTTGTAAATATTTTGCAACTCTCTGTACTGGCATGTATCGATCTGATCTTCTTCAAGTATCA
Organism: Cedrela odorata; assembly: GCA_035584115.1. NCBI lineage: Eukaryota > Viridiplantae > Streptophyta > Magnoliopsida > Sapindales > Meliaceae > Cedrela > Cedrela odorata. The sequence goes on from JAXCLQ010070594.1 coordinate 5,932, forward strand.
ATCTAGTCTGCCTTGTAAATATTTTGCAACTCTCTGGAAAAGACATGTATCGATCTGATCTTCTTCAAGTATCAATCTGGTTGTTTTTGTAAATATTTTACAACTCTCTATACAAGATATGTATTGATCTGATCTTCTTTAAGTATCGATCTAGTTGCCTTTGTAAATATTTTGCAACTTTCTGTACAAGCATGTATTGATCTGATCTTCTTCAAGTATCGATCTGGTTACCTTTGTATTAATTCGTTTTCTATATATCGATCATGTTTGATCTTTCAAGACACATTCGCACAGTTTTGTTAAACATTTGATTTGAACAAGTATATATAATGTTTCTTGAATTTTAAACAAGATTAAGATCATATTATTTTAACTTGACCTTAAGAATAACATTAGATCATCATCGAAAATGCATAAATATGATTAAGTCATAAATGTAATATCATCACATATATCGACATTCTTTTAGGAACTTGAAACTGGATAGAGTTAGCAAAAATACTCAATTCTTTTGAATGAGTCAACAGATCCCATATTGACTATCATCCAAATTTTTATATGAACCACGCATAACCAAACCGACTTTGTCATACAAAACATTATTAGTCTTGTACTTATACATCATATGAACTATTCATGTCTATGTAAAATCCGACTCTAACATCTCAGATCAAAGGATCACATTGCACAGTAATACAATCTTATTATTATTATTTTTATTATATTCACAAGCCCTGAAACCAACAACACAAATGGTTTCTAGGGCATACACTAACATACGGCCATGTCATGGAGTGTTTTTGTACGAGGGTAACTATATAATGCAGTTGAAACAACAAAGACAAGACTTGTAACCGATCCTAGAAAATTTGAAACAAAACCAAGGTGAACTTGTAACATCCTTCATGAAACTTGAAACATCCAATTTAAAACTAAAAATAATTCCTCATGAGGATAGTTATGTTTTGAGATATTCTTGTATAGGGGATATTATTCGTTACACTAGAAACACCAAGGCAAAGACTTGTAACTGGAGCTACAGAACTTGAAACGAAACCAAGGTGAACTTCTAATATCCTTTATGGAACTTGAAACATCCAGTTTAAACTTAAAATAATTCCTCGTGGGTTGCACACAACCATGCTGTGGGGTGTTCTTGTACAAAGGTAACTATACATTGCAGTTGAGACATCAAGGACAAGATTTGTAACCAACCCTAGAAAATAAGAAATGAAACCGAGGTGAAGTTGTAACATCCTTCACGGAACTTGAAACATCTAGTTCAAAACTTGAAACAATTCCTCGTAAGGTATTCTTGTATAAGGGCAACTATGCATTGCACTTAAAATATTAAGGCAAAGACTTGTAACCGACCTTATAAAACTTGAAACGGAACCGAGTGAACTTGTAACATCTTTTAAGGACCTTAAAACATCCAATTTGAAACTTAAAACAATTCCTTACAAGGTGCACACAACTATATCATGAGGTATTCTTGTATAAGGAATATCGTTCATTACATTTGAAACAAAATACTAGAAATGTAAAACGCAAAACTTGAAACACAACCAAAATGAACTTGTAACATTATTCGTAAAACTTGAAATAATTTCTCGTAAGGTGTTCTCATACTGAGGAAACTGTACATTGCACTTGAAACACCAAGGTAATGATTTATAACCGACCCTATAAAACTTTAAACAGAACCAAGGTGAACTCATAACATCTTTCATGAAACTTGAAACATCTAATTCAAAACTTCAAACAATTCCTCGTGGGGACAGTTATGTTGTGGCTATTCTTGTACAAGGGTAACTATACATTGCACTTGAAACAGCGAGGCAAAGATATGTAACCAACCCAGCAAAACTTGAAACGAAATCGATGTGAACTTGTAACATTCTTTATGGAACTTGAAACATCCAATTTAGAACTTAAAATAATTCCTCGTGGGTTGCACACAACTATGTTATGGGGTGTTCATTTACAAGGAATATTGTTCAACACACTTGAAACACCGAGGCAAATAGTTGAAATCGAAAACGTTACCGAAATGAACTTATTACATCCCTCATGAAACTTGAAACATCTAGTTCAAAACTTGAAAAAATTCCTCATAAGGTGCACACAAACATGTCGTGGGGTGTTCTCTTATAAAGATATTGTTCAGTACACTTGAAACAGCAAGACAAAGACTTGTAACCTCAAACGCAAAACTTGTAACATCCTTCATGGAACCTGAAATATACAGTTTAAAACATGAAACAATTCCTAGTAGGGCTCTCACAGCCATGTGTTCTCATACATGAGATATTGTTCACTACACTTGAAACAGCGAGACAAAGACTAGTAATCGGAAACACAAAATTTGAAACACTACATAAATGAACTTGTAACATCTTTCATGAAATGGGAAACATCTAGTTTAAAACATGAAACAATTCCTAGTGAGGTGCACACAGCCACGCCATAAGGTGTTCTCGTACAAGGATTAATGTACATTGCACATAAAATATTAAGGTAAAAACTTGAAACAAGCAATATAATACTAGAAACAACTTTGAAATAAACTTGAAACATAATACATTACATTTAAAACTCCAATGCAAATATTAAAACAGTTATAAAATAGACTTGAAATAAGCAATGCAATAGTTGAAGTCTTTACTTAAAATTTGAAATAATTAAAAATTATTAAGTAACTTTTTTACTAATATTTATACTATTAAACATTAATTTTTTAATTATTTATATAATATTTTAATTGTTATAGGGACTGCAAATCGGTTGTTCCCTTTTCTTTTTAACTGTTTCGCTTCCAATTTGCAACGAACAATATTTTACCATTAAATACATCGAATGTACCGTTACATTAAATGCATAGTAGCCATCCCAAGATTTGAAATGTTAGTTGTTGAGTAACTTTCGTGAGAGTAGTAATAATAATAATAATTAATAAGGTCAATTCAAGTCATTCATGCCATTTTCAATGGACAACCAACCATCTCTTGATTGATTGGAAGGTTATTACAAATTTTTTTAATTCAATTTGGAACATAAAACAAATGAAACACAGCACAACCAGACACACCATCCACACCTCAAACCAAAAATGAAACATAGACTCTAATATTGTTTGGTTGCGACCTCAACTTCTAACTTTGCATGCACTTCGGAATTTTTTATTTTTTTTACAAAAGAAAGAAAAGGGCCTTCCCGGTACGCCAAAAAAATAAAAAGCGGTTTTATGTATTTATTTTTATCGTCAATAATAATAAGCTTTGTCGAGTACTTACAAAATGTTTTTGCCCAACTGCCGTATAATATTCTTTCCTATCATCTTTCATTGGTCGTAATGTATCAATCTATCATTTGGGTTTGTTTGTAAGAAATTAACTCATTCTCAACCAAGTATGAATCTGCAGTTGAAAAACGAATGTTGTTGGGATCAAAACCAGGGAATCTGAGCTAAAGAGCAACATCCTAATAAGAAAGAAAGAACATTTGATCTAACTGACAATCTATCCTCAGCTATCAGCAATAGCAGCAGCAGCCATGTTTCAACCACACGACGAAAGAAAAGCTTCAAAACTATTGAATAAAGAGATAATAAATAGCCAATCTATAAAAGGAAAAGAAAAGAAAAGATCATCTACCATTTGTGTTCAGTAAAACCATGTTAGCATTCGGAATTTGACCTCTATCCTCTCTATGCAAGAACCCATCACCATGTCAATACCTCGAAGTGCTATCTAGTTAATTGGTGAAGCATCATCCTCATTGCGATGTTTGTCCAGCCCATAATTGGTACATATGCATATTATGTATGGGTTGAGCAGCATTATTGTATAGTCCAGGGGCTCTGTTAAGAGGGCTACTGCCATTATCATCGGAAGACTCGCTCGAACCTCCTCGGGACGGAGGACTAGATGTTGTCATAGGTATGCCAAAGTTCAACATATGGGGTGTTGTTGCTGAAGACAGGCCAGATTTCAGAAAATTTGAGTTTGATTTTTTCACGTCCGCTACAAAACTGCCCACAATTACCTGGCAGGAAAAGAAAATACAGTTCAATTAAAGAAATTCCATGTCTTTGAAGTCATCACGTGTCAGAAACTCGCAAGAAGATTATATTTCATTATGATTAACCAGTTTTACAAAAATGGTAACAGTGGTAGACCTATACCTGCACTGGAGATGCTGCCATGAGCATTCCAGCAACTCCACCACCCAAAACTCGGCCATCTGACCCTGCAAGGGACACACTCAACCCACCACTTCTGCTGCGACTACCGTTGTTATCAGAGAGCAAGAACGAACCAGATAGAGAGATGATCTCAAATCGACCCTGCAAAGGAAAAAGGTCACAACGAGAGAGGTAAGTTATACATAATTAGAAAAGGAATCAAAATTGCCATATATAGCACTTCATAGTGATTTGATAGATATTTCACACTATAATAGGTAAGATGTGCATGTCATATGGAACAAAAATTGCAGTGTATGAATGATCAAACATGAATGGAGAAAGTTATCAGGTACCAATTGATTATCTTATGTTGCTGAAACAAAAATGGTGAGAGAAAAAGACCCATCCGGTTCTAAGTAACTTTTTATGACGAAAAGAATAGAGAGAGAAAGATCTTGATACATGAACAATCCTGGTTTGAAATTTCTGGAAGCACCAAAAAATACTAAAAGGATATAATCACCAAAGATTGCAAGATAGGCAGGTATAGATAGATGCATGCTGTGGTGCTTGCTTAAGATCTGAACCATGAAGCTCTAATTGCCTACATCTGAAGTTTTTTGTCACATACCAAATATTACCAAGCCCTAAAGTGGAACAAGCTTACTTTCATCTCCTGCATCAACTGGGAATGAAACCCATATCCTACTTGATCTGTACAGTTAATAAACATTTGAAATCCTATCCTCTAAGTACTATTTCCATGAACACTCTCATAGGGAAATATTTTTAGTTTTTCCTGTCGCATGGTGCTCCAGCTTTGGTGATAGCACCACCTGCCATGTGTCTCCTGTGAGACCTACTAATCCTACGTTTAAAATGACAACAATACCATTATCCGCCACAAGAGAGTACTGAAAAATTCACTCTTCCAGCTGCCGCATGGATCTAACTACAACGAGCAACTGCACTGATAATATATTTTAACAGTGATCAAGTTACCACTACCCCTCAACTAAGACTATCACAAATATTTACAATAGGTGATCATTAGGTCAAACAAGGGAAACACTGACATTGCAAATCTAATTTGTTTGCCTACAAATTTAAAACATTATCTACGAATATCATTATTTGATAAATCATCCTCACATAATGGGATGCAGAGAAAAGAAGACACTTAAGCCTTTGTCAGGCTGGTAATACTGGATTAAAATAAAAACATTAAATTAAGTGATCTTTATGAACTCAGCTGAAAATTCATTAAGAGATTCTCCATTACAGTCAACCAATGCATGGAAGGCCTATGTCTATCCACTGAAGGAAGCAGACTTGAAAAGCACCAGGGGATGGACCTTATATTGACAGGAAGAAGTGCCAAGTATAATAGCCTACTTGATTGTAATGAACTGAAACCAAGACAAACATTGCCAATCCATTTCCATTCAATTTTAGGCATGATGCTGTGTAACTCTAGCTAGTTTCAAATCAGTCACTGGAATCATAATAGCATTCCCATCCCTGCTCCATCAGCAGTAGACACTTTATTTTACAGCACTTAATAAGGTCTGCACAATTAAAAGTACTATTACAGAATCATTTTAACCAAAACCAACGTCTAAATTATTGTGAATATCATCAGCACATAACCAAGTGCAGTAACATATAGAATTATTGATAGCATGCTATCAAATATTGTCCTCTTTTTTATTATTCCTTCAAATAAAACCTCAGCGAAACAAGGCAAATTTATTTATTCAAATATTTCAAAAATCATACTGAAAAAATATGTTTGACTTATTATTCATTATTCATTATCAAAATATTAGGGAATCTTGTTCATGCCATCGTTTAATCTCTCTCTTTCTGCCCAACCCCAAAACACAAGCCCATCCCTCTTACCCACCCCACTAAAAGAATAAAAAAGTATTGCAGCACCAAACCTTAAAGCTATGCATCTGAAGCCTTCTCAAGCGATTCTCTAATCAGACAAAAGCTCAGTTACATTAACTCTTTTGGTTATATATACACACCATTTGTCCTACTACACTGAAGGACCAAAAAGGACCAAAGTGCCCATGGCATCACAGCCAAGAAAAGCTTATATTTCATATTCTGAAAATAGATGAGCAATCAAGCTGCTATGTAATTTTTATTTTTATTTTTATTTTTAAAAAAAAAGCACCATTTGGTCATATGCTCATAACTGAAGCATATTATCTGACAAGGATAAAATGAATAATAATAGTCAAAACTTGACAAGATTAGAACTCACATATACCACAGATATCAGATGAATGGCAGACATATCAAGGAGTGTAGTATGCATGATAGGCTTCAGGTATATTCATTTACATCCATATTTCACATAGGCCAATCCATGATAAATGAAGATCAGCATCTGCACTGACAGCCATTTTAAATTTGTTCTGTGCAACCATGTAGGTCAGTTGACTAGGACTGTGTTTTCTGTTTTGTAAACATTAATCATAAACTTATTTTAGAGATGAGTTGTAAAGTTAGCATGTTTTTCCTTTGGGGATCATCATCCCACAGCCTTAAAATTTGAAGCCATCCTATCCAAGTTGTAATATCTGAAGCATATTATTGATGCCGAAATTTTGATAATGCACTAATATAAGATTATCAAAAGTACCTCATATGTCACAGTACCACCAGTCATTGCTGGTTGGCGAAGGGTAACATTGCAGATCGCACCACTTGCAGAGAGAATACAAACTGTTCGAGGCCCTTGTTGTGAAAATGCCACAATTTTTGATGCTATGTCCTGCAACCCAAAGGGATACAGTATTCAGAAGACTATATTCTGAGAAAATAGACACCTATTGAAAAGAGAGATCTGGAAGCTTTATAACCTTCTTCTTGACCAACAGAAACAATCATAAAGTTTCTGAAACCTAAAATGGAAAAGCAAAGGAGCACTGCTCACATAATTCTACAGCATAAGAAACTAAGAGAAAAAAATAATGTTATTCTCAACCCCTAAAGAATCCACATCAGCTGGAGCAAGCTCAAATTCTATTTCTTAGTATACCATTTTATTAACTATCTTCTATTTTTATTAATGATTGACATAAAAATTCTGCTTTATGTGTTAAAGCAGAATACATAAAGCAGAATTTTTAAGTCACCCCACTTATTTGATCAACTGCAGTTTGTATCCATCTCATCTGCCAGTATCAATATCGTTTTCTTCCTGGCATAACATAAATCAAACATGGGTTTGGAAGCACACACATGAGTTGTGTGGTTGTGAACCCAATAAGTTCTGGGGTCACCAACACTTGACTACATGAGTCTGCATGGAAACACATACTTACAAGCAGAAGTCCAATCAAGCACAATGACAACACTAAACAAGTAATAAATTTATGAAGGACCTTTTTTATTCTAACTACCAAATATTCAAAATAATTTTCAAGGGATCAACATTAATCCCTCGTTGAAATCTTTGTCAGCTGACGACCAAATATGTATGCTAAATTGTTAGAAAGTCTCACTTATTCAATTTATGCCTTTTTTGCCTTCCCATCAATTAGGGTAAAAGGATTATTTTTCATGTCGAATGAAGTGCATTTTCTGCGCACTCAAAAATGTCACCATTCTTAACATACAAATTTAGTATAGACATTAATTTAAAAGACCACTGGCCAAAAAAAAGAAACTGTGGACATCGTATAAAGTAAACCATCTACGATTATAATAATGCCAATGACATGATATAAATAACAGAATAAATCACACATAACTAAGTTTTAGATCATTCAGTCATGTTAGAATTTATTCGTTTGACCAATGTTTCAAATTTAACCATTTCCTTGGCGACAACAAGCTATGAAGTGATTTAAAAAACTAAAAGAGAAAATGATATTGTATGGTCATCCAAATATATATAGTAAGATCTCTCTCTCTCTCTCTCTCTCTCTCTCTCTCTCTCTCTCTCTCTCTCTCTC
>JAXCLQ010070596.1:0-14093 GCA_035584115.1 Cedrela odorata
CGAGTTTGATGATTTATGAATTTGGGATGAGGTATAATATTAAAATTTTTTTAAATACGGATGCGGGTTTGGAGATATCCGTCCCAAATCCGATTCGCTGCCATCACTACGTATATCCGTTATCAAATTTTAATGAGTTAATTAAAGCAAAATAAATTATTTTTGAATAAAATCATATTCTCTCTTTGATTTGATGATCCCATGCTTAGATGATTGTATATGCATTATAATGCATGAATTATTAAGGAATATTTGTCATTTCAACTTACTAATTGAGTTCCCTCCCACTCCCACATGCACTTTAAGCCTATTTGCTTCTTCATACGGAGAGCTCATGTGTACCCACTACCTATGTTATTGTGTCTCTGTTGCTTAAAACATGTAGGTCTTCATGTGTCCTTCCAAATTTTCCTCTTTTCTACCAAAATCACTTGATCAAATTTGAAAGAATATTTAGTTATATAAGAAAGCCAACTTTTAATAATTAAATTACCAAATTTATTATGGTTATAGATAAGTTTCTTGATGTCTAGCAAGGTTCATACACATATGGAGACTTATTATATTTATTAAGGGGATGAGCACTAAGGGAACAAGTCATCATAAAATATGGCTAAGATGGGTTACTTATCCCATGATTTCATATGAGATTAGTTTTTATCATTAATTATTACAAGTTATTAAGAAATTGAAAAGCTATAGACTCGGTTACAAACTTACTATATATTAATTTTAGTATTATTTTAACTCTTCCACATGGGTTGATACCCTAAAAATTGGCCAACCAACCATCCAAAAAAGTAAACCCAATAGAGATATATTTTAGAAACCCACCTAACTAAACCTAATTTGATTAATTAAATTACCAAACAATTAATATATCAAGAAGAAAGCAAGTGAAGACAAAACACTTTCTCCTTCATTTGTTTAATGCATCACATATATTCCTTGAAATGTTTGAGATCTATGGCCTTGTGTTCTGGCGAAGGGAAGTTTTTTTTTTTTTTAACTCTCTGGGACCTGTTTGGGAGATCATATATATAATAATTAGGTTGAATTATTGGAAAAAGTTATGAGTTTGAAATTTCTTAATTTGTAACACAAGTACTTCTTTGCTTTTTGTCACACCCTTAATCCAATGATGAAAGACAATATCATCAATCCACCCATTTAGTTTTTAGTTAATAGTAGGGAAAGCTCATGCTCTACGGAATAAAAGAAAAACTGAAAGAAAATGCAAAGAGATGGCAAGAAAAAGTAAGGGAAGAAAAGCACTTTGCAAGGGTTGTTGGTTTGCCTTTTTCTTTAACTGCCCCAAACGAACAAGGCCTTAACTTTGACATGTTACAAACCAAGTTCTAAACAAACACAACTTCTATCAATTAACAAACATAGACTCCATCATCTGAATCTGAAATATTTTTATGAGTTGAGACCAACCGCCCAATTGATGTGATTGTGTTTGGCCGTCAATCAAGCAAGCGTGTTCTTAAGTAATTAATACCCACTCCCATGTGCTTGCGCCCCCCATAAAATCAGCACAAGAAACTTTGTCCGTATCATACTCCATGTGTCATTATCTCATTTGTCCTCATGCATGACTCCCCACTATTATATGAACTAGCCAAACCCAACACTTCCTCTCCCCCCTCTACTTTTGAGTTCTGAGAGCAAAAGGAAGACAAAAACCAATTAAGAATATCATCAGAGACACCAAAATGATCAAGCTGAGGTCAAAAAGGTTTTGCAGAGGCAGTTTTAATCTTGGAGGTGGCAGCAGCAGCAGCAATGTCAAAGAAGCTGCTGCAAGATCAGGATCATATGGAGGAGGAATTAATAATAACAGTGCTGAAATCAAATGGGAACTTAGGCCTGGTGGGATGCCTGTTCAGAAGAGAGAAACTGAAGAAAGTGAAGGAGAGGGGATGATTACAGTAAGAGTATCAACTGTTTCTCAGTGGCATGATATCTCCATTGAAGCAACCTCCACTTTTGGTAGGCCCCAGCCTAGCTAGCTCTTATCTTTTCTCTCATTAGTTTCTGTCTTATATTTAAGATGTGGGCACAAGCTAAATGTTTTCGTTTCAATAATTTTCAGGAGAAATGAAGATGATATTGTCGTTGGAGAGTGGTTTGGAGCCAAGTGAGCAAAGGCTGCTGTTCAAAGGGAAAGAAAGAGAAGACAATGAATTCTTACACATGGTTGGAGTTAGAGATAAAGACAAGGTGTTACTGCTAGAAGATCCTGCAATCAAGGAGATGAAGCTTCATGGATCCATAGGATCAGCAACTGCCTATCGCACCATCAGTGTATAATTAATTAATTAATACCGCTAATTTAAAAAGTATTTGGTCTTCTTCTTCACTCTTCACTAACCGCTCCTCCAGTAAGAAAATGTGCTGGTTAGATTAGAGATGACTAAGCTTAATTAAGCTGTGTTTTGATTAAGGTCTGAGGGGACAAGTTTATTATGTGTAAGCTGATGCATTTCCTCGTCATTTTGCATAGCTAATTCCCTCTGTTTGTAAGGTATAAATGTTGATTCCCAATGTAATGTAATGTAAATTTATTAATATCTATTTTCTATTGGTTTCCTTTTGTTTCTTCTCCCTTTTGTATGCATGTATTTTAATACACCAGTGCACGCCAACGAAAAAAGAAATGCTAAAGCAAAAGAGAGTTGTAATGGTGAAGTGGGCATAACAAATTTTTGATTCATTAAGAAGGTTCTGCAAAGCAGATATTCTCCTAGGTTGTGCTTTTGCCTAAGATGCAAAAATAGTGTCCACGACATGACAGAAAATCTGGCATTCGATCCTCTTTAATTATTTTATTTCAATCAGAATTCAGCATCCAATCAAGGTATAATAGTATATGTCAATTTGATTTTGGAAATTACAGTAGTGAAATGTATGCCATTGGAAGTTAGTTTAGATACATGGAGGGACATTCATGAATCTCTTGGGCTTCATTCTTTGGGCTGGCATGGGCTCGGGACGGGCTGATTGGACTCAAGTAACAGAGAGCTTGCATGACAGCAAAGAACAAAAACAGATGAGATAATCACACTTAAATCCAAACATGAAATGGAACGATTTATTTGAATCAATCACACCATACAATGCATGCATCTTTGATTTTGCTGTATCAACTCTCAACCCTTGATTTCTTCAATCTCAATCACCTTCTTCTCCGGTTTCTTCACTTCTTGTTTAGGTATAGTCACCACAAGCACTGCATTCTCCACCGGCAGCTTAAACCTCCTTAGAAACTTGCCATGACACCGTTCAACTCTGTGCCACTTATCATTTTTATGGTCACCATCGTTTTCTACCTTCCTTTCTCCGCTTATTTGGAGAACTATTTCCTTCATCCCGGGAAGATCAGTAGTGAACACGTGGGCTTCTGGGGTCTCCTTCCAGTCTGTTCGTATAGCACCTACTATATGACATGTTATAATTATTGAGAGGTAAATGTATAATTTTAAAAATAATCAGTTTTTCTTTGTATATATATATAAGTAATAATAATAATATATGGGTAACAATAATAAAAAAGGCAATTAGAAGAGACTTTATTAAAAATTTTATTAGATCAACAAAACGTACGTATAAATTCACATTTTTATTTTAACTTAGTCACCTTCTTCAAAATCTAATAAATTTAGTCTAGAGAAAGAGAAAGAATTCAGTATTCAAAGAGGTTAGTATTATGTTAATGTTATTATTGTTTCTATCTAATTAATTTTGAATAAATTAGGTTTAATATAAGATGAATATATATATATATAATGCTTAGAATATAAATTTTGTGATAAACTATGGATATTTCACGAATTTTTATTTCAAAACGTATTTAATTTTTATGGATTTCTTCAATTTATTTTTAGATCTTAAAAATAAACTCAATAAAGAGTTCATAAAATTTTATTTTGTATAAATAGGCCAAGAAATCAATTTATTATGAATTTTAAGAAATAGTTATTAAAATATGAAAAATATGAATTTTTGTATTGAATCTAGGATAAAATATTCGTTTGATCAAATTTAACATTTTCAAAAATTTTGAAATTTTACATGCTGATTTATAGATGTATCTACTGTTTGTGTTTAAAATTTGAGAATTTTTGGTTGAGTATAAAAATAGTTATAAATTTTTGAAATAGCAAAACTTAATGTTAGAAGTTTTTGGACAGTGAGTTTATTTTCGTAATTTAAATTTATTTGAAAATGTTTGTGCTGTTAGATTGATATGAAAATTTTATATATGTTATATGAATATGTCCATAAGTTTATTACAAAATCTTAGCTTGATCGGACGCTTGATTTAAGAGATAAAAATTTAGGGATACATATTATTCAGTTAGAAAATGAATTTTTTGAAATTGAAAAAAATGTGTTGAGATCTTTATAACATGCCATTAGAGACATAATTAAATTATAAAATTTCTAATAATTAAGGTTTTATGTGTTTTAAGGAATTTAATTTATTGATTTAAGGATTTGAAATATATAGATAGTTATGAGAAATAATTAGACTAGATTAATCGAGTGAATTTAACCTATAGGATGAAGATTTTTGAGTATATTGATTATTATATAGTAAAAATTAAAGCATGTGATTATAATCGAGTTATAATCTTATTATGTATAGGTTCTTTAGAATGTGAACGTTAGGGACATTTATTGATTTAATTGTTTAGAGAGAGGTAAGTAATTTCATTCATAATGTAGGTTTATTTTTTTTGTAATGAATTATGAATTTTAAATTATAATACTCTTATTAAATGATTATAAAATATTTGTTATATGATATACAAATTTTATTATATGTTTTTACTAAATAGTTTTATAAGAAGGATAATGAATTGCAAAATATGTTGAAATGTTTTTATGAGGAAACTTATGCAAGCCAATATGTTATGCAATGTTTTGAAAAGAAATGTTTTAGCTCATTTATTTGTAATTTATTGAATATGATTTTGATCGATAACGTCGATACATGTATATGAATATAAGTGGACCAGCTAGTATACCAAGTAATTGTGCACAATGTATGTGATTATATGATATAATCGGGTTACCGGGAGTGCAAGTGTCAAAATATATGATATGGCCGGGTCACCGGGAGTACAGGTGTGAATATATAATATGGCCGGTTTATCGGGAGTATAGGTGACACTACGTGACATGAGCAAATGAGAAAAATATTCTTTTTTATTAAACATTTTTCTTAGTATACTGGATTTTGAAATATGATTTGATATATGAAAAATAATAATAATAAATGAATGATTGTACTTTTATGAATAAGCATCTATATGATACAATGTTTTTGAAATGTTGAATGTGAAATTTTTCAAAATGGGCTTGCACATATTTACATATGTACTTTTGAAAAACCATTATGAGAAGGTAAATCATTAACTGTTATGAATGTTATTACTTACTGAGTTGATGACTTATCCCATGTCATTTATTTTTTTTACAGATTAAGTTCCTTAGTGAGCGTTTAGCAAAAGTGAAGAACTTTGTGGGGCTTATTCTTGTGTTTTGATAGAGAATTTCAATTTGTTATGAACTTTATAAACTTTTTTTTGAGTAAGATTATGAATGTTGAGACTCTTAAAGTTTAATTATTTTGAGAGAATGAATTTGTATTAAACCTAGATTATTTAAATAAAAATTGAAGTATTTCAATTAAGTTATTTATAATGAGAAATTGAGATTTAAATTGTATAAGAGAGTGACACCTTAATTTGGCATAAGTTTCATATGTCAAATTTGGGGTATTACAATGTTGTATCCTACATCGCTAGCGGATGAGTCTGTGCTATAGGTTATATAGCTTGTATTCTCCTATCTCAGTAGACGTGTTTTGAGTTGTAAAGTTCAAGAACAAATTCATGATGGGTTGTGTGCCAAAAGCAGACAATATCTACTCGGTTGTTGAGTCTGGACTGTTACATTTGGTATCAGAGCCAATCTGCGACCCGATATGTGAATATGTGGATGTTTTGTGATATGTTTATTTTGTAAAATATCTTTTATGGCCTCCTCAAGAGGACTCTGCGACCCAATATGTGGATATGTGGATGTTTTGTGATATGTTTGTTTTGTAAAATATCTGTTATGGCCCTCTCATGAGGACGTGAGATCTAAAAGGGGAGTAGAATGTCACATCCCACGTCGCTAGCAGATGAGTCTGTGCTATAATTTATATAGCTTGAGTTTTTTGTAAAATATCTGTTATGACCCCCTCAAGAGGACTCTACAACCTGATATGTGGATGTTCTGTGATATGTTTATTTTGTAAAATATTTGTTATGACCCCCTCAAGAGGATGTGAGATCTAAAAAAGGGAGTAGAATGTCACATCCCACATCGCTAGCGAGTAAATCTGGATTATAAATTATATAGCTTGGGTTCTCCTAACTCAGTAGAAGCGTTTTGGATTGCAAAGCTCAAAAGCAAACCTGTGACGGACTGTATACTCAAAGCGGATTTTCTTGGTTGTTGGACCCGGGCTATTACAATTGGCATGTTAAGGACTTGACATTTGTTGAACAGTGAAAGGGAAAGGAACAATAGGTTCGCGATCACTGAATATTTTGGAAATGAGAGACATTTTCTTTGTGAAAAAGCTAAACTAGAGAAAGTGATAAAGAAATTGTAGCTGGCTAGTGATGATTAACTTCGATGGGATTTGATTTATTGGTTAAGGTTAGGGAATGGCGGGTATACATACAAGGAAAGAGTGATGATTCTTGAAATTTCTTGGGGATTCTTTAATTTATTATACATTGTGATTTGACATGAAGAATGTGTATTGGCCTAAGAACTTCGAGTAGGCAGAAGATTGCTGCTGCTTCATAGTAATATAAGATTATCTTATGCAAATTCTATAAAGTTATGGATGTATGTATATATTTATGTTATTCATAGCAATATAAGATTATCTTATTGAAGTTACTGAACACACATTTTACATCCATTGAAAACTGTGGAAGAATCTGATTTTAGAATCACAAAAACAAACCCAAAGGGGTCTATAAGGGAACTGGGAAATAATGGAGTGTGATAGGAAAGAGTTACTAGTTAGATTCATGTTAACCAGGAAAACAACCCAACTGAATCTCCAGAGAGCATAATCTCTTCATTTGCATGGTAACCAGGAAAAGAAAGAACATAACAAAGAGATGTATTATGGAATATATGCGAACTCGTATATCTAACTTCAAGTAAACTTAGTTCAACTTTGCTCTATCTTTTTTATCTGATTTATTATATTCAAAGTCTGCATCTCTTGAGAACTGCAATGGTGCCTCTACAGAAATTTTCTTTTGGAGGAGAGAGGGGGCTGGCATTCATTCTAACTATGCCGGCCCCCGCTATGTAACATGCATAATAGAACAGTAAAAAGGAGGGCAGAAGTTTTAAAACACTCCAATTGAGTATCACTCCCTTCTAAGCAACAAGACTATGTGCAAAAGTTTATACACTCGTCTGAACTTCTTTTCACGAATCGACCCTGAAATGTACCAATGAAATATATACAATTATACTTCTTATCTTAAACTGTATAAATTAGAGATTAATAAGACAATCATATTTAGAGGATAATTATTAATCAAGGTCCATTTAATACTCGAAAATACAACAATATATGAATTTGATTTTTCAAGTAAGACTATCCTTATCTCATGCATAACTTAGAAAAATATGTCCATTGGTTAATATTGTCTAACTGCAGACTAACATTCTACATGTCCAACCATGTATCAAATGTTTTTCAAAATGAGATGACAATTCTTTTTGCAGACATGATTACTTTTGATGCTACATTTATATGAAGGAAGACTAGGGACGAGGAATAGATCATGTCATTGAGAAGTAAACTCTAGAGGATATAGGTTTATATATTCTTTTGGTTCTTCAAATTGGATTCAAGTGTCAATTTAGTCCTTGGAATTTCAATTGGTTTTATTTTATTTTTCTGGAAATTTGGTGATTGATTCAACTCAATGTAATTAGGGATTGGCATTATGTTATCGATGCCATGACATTTATCTGAAAGAGAAGCCAGGGAAGAACATATAAATTGTTGAAAGCATTATCTTAAGGATCAAGGTCATATCTATTCTTCTGGTTTTCCGAGCTTCAACTCTCAATATAATCCTACATGTTTCAATCAGTTCAATTTCATAACTCAAAACATTTTTACTTGTAAAATATTTTAATCGTATTGGGAATATTCTATATGTCATTGAAATAACAATTTCGTGACATGGCATTTAGGATGAATGGCCACATCGATCAAATATTCACAAACTTCTTCATCCTCTCCATCTCCTCCACCACCACCTAGCCTCCCACCTCAATCACATTATTTTCTTCTCTTCTAACTGTCCACATTTCTCTATCCTCTCCCATCTGACCATCAAGAGAGAGGGAGATAAGCAAGGAACTGATCTAACTTTGTAGTTGGCAGAGTATATTTTAATTGATGTATGGTTGATTGCATGACAAAATGTAGTCTTACAAACAAAGATTTCAAGTTTTCAATCGTCATTTATGTGAACCTATTATATTGTGACTACATTATGAATGTGCAAAGTCAAACTGTGCTGCAACATTAAACAGTACATACTACATACATAGAATGATCTTGGGATTATTGATGACAGTTAGAAAGGAAAGAGAAGTGTACCTTCATTCGAGGGCGCTTCTCCGCATTGAGCTTTCGAACTTCATATCGGATACGTTTGGAGAATAGCCTGTTTTGCCTTTTCTCTTTGTATCTCAAAACACTTGCCTCCCTGTGCTCTGATCTCTTCCACCCCTCTTTACATCCCAATTCATCTTCAACTTTTAAGCTACCGACATTACTAGCCATTTCTGGAACACTCCATAAACCCCAAGCATCTATTGGGATCTACCTTAACAAAAATACACAAGACATTTATCATTTAAAAAGATACAATTGTGGAACTCCACAACCTCTTTCTTAGCAGTTTCAGTATGGAATCCATGCATCTAGATTGGAAATTGACAATATATTGGGCAAAAGGAAAAAGGACTAACAAAGAAAAAATATGTACACAGAAACATGCATTTACAAGTTATTAGTATTATCAATCTCAAAATTAATTGTTAGAATACTTAAAGATTTTTATTTGTAATTTTAAAAAAATTCACAAACAATTATTTTGTAAATAAAAGGCTAATCTTTCATTGTATATACATGTGACTTGGTTAGCCGTATAAGCACAACAATAAATAACAAAAATAAAAATAAATAATACAGATTTAAGTGAAAAAATTCTAAATTAATTGAAATAAAAAACCACAAGTAAAATAAAAGAATTCACAAATGTGAGATTATAACTTCTCTCTAAATACGTACAATTGCAGAACATTCTCTTCAATATGAAAAATATACCTAACTCAAGTATTAAAAATACACCTAAATAAAATATTTTAATATTTCTCTTTGAGAGAAATTGTGAAGTTGATGGATTAAAAGAATTTAGAAAGAATGAGCAAATGGAGCAAAAATACTTTCTATTTATAAGCAATTCATGACCAATTAATATTTGTCAATACATATGAAAACTTCTTCAATTGTCAAGCCGGCAATTTTAAAAATTAATTTTCAAAGTCAAGCTGTCAACTTAGAAAATGTCCATTTATATACAATATTTTCAAAGTCAAGCTCTTAACTCATGCAACATTTTTTCATTTATAGACTTGAATGAGAATCAATCACGTCTCCACATCAACCTTTTGATCTTGTCATTTTATACCGCTTACATTTTTTCTATGCCATAAGAGGATCAACACCATTCGAACTTGCCGCTTATGTTTCTATTAGGTTACAAGAGGATCGACACCATTTGAACTTATCATTATTAATTGACTTAGTCAAAACATTTACTAAGTTATTCTTGATGTGTAATTTTTATAATGTTACATATAAATGAGTTGGGAGTTTGACTTTGAAAATATTGCATATAGGTAGACATTTTCAAAGTTGGCAGCATGACTTTGAAAATTAATTTTTAAAGTTATCGACTTGACAATTGGAGAAGTTTTCACATGCATTGATCAATATTGATTGGCCATGAATTGCCTATAAATAGAAGACATTGTTACTCCATTTGCTAATCCCTTCTAAATTCTTTCAATCCCTTAATTTATTTCAAAGAGAAATATCAAAGTATTCTATTTGACTATATTTTTAATACTTAAAAAATAATTTTACAATTATACTCTCCTTTTATTTAGAGAGAAGTTGTGATCCCATTTTTCATAATGAATTTTTCTATTTTACCTGTAATTTTTTATTTCAATTAATTTTGAATTTTTTTCACATAAATGTGTGTATTATTTAATTTTATTTTTGTTATTTATTATTAGTAGGGATGCGAAACAGTTCTGTTTCGACTTGGATCCACTGAGATCCGAAACAAAAAATAGGTTACAAATCGAAACCGATTCTTTTAGAAAAAGTTTTGGTTCTAAAAAATTAAGAGCTGCATTTTTTAGGGTAAGTTCCAGTTCTAAAAGAATGTGGAACTAGAACTGAATCGAAGAATCGATTCGATTTAAAAATAAAAATTTATTTTTTAAACCAAATGAATTAAATTTCACAAGTTCTAAATCAATGAATTATATATATAAAATTACACAATTTATTAAAGAAAATATTCTTTATTCATTGAATTACATAAAAAAAATTAATACATTTATAATATTTTATTTAACTTAATTTATCATATTATTTGTATAATAATTTAATAAAATCGTAATGCATATATATTTATTTTAAAATTGTCAAATAAGTTAACAATTATAATAAATAAATTTATACATGGTATAATATTATTAGATATATAATTGTACTATTATAAAAAATTAATTTTTTCTTTTTATTGATGTGTAATATTAACTCGAGTAATAATATAATATTTTTTTTTAATAATTTGTTATATATCAATTATCTTTAATAACTTATTTATAATCTTTTTCGTTCACTCAAATTTTCATCATGTATACAAATTTTTTAACTTCATAAAAAAAATCTTAAAAAATAAATTTTGTATCTATTGTATATCTATGACAATACACTCTTTCAATAAGTTCACTTGGTTTGTATACATAATTTTTATATGTGTAGTATTTTGCAAGGAAACAATTGCTAACTAATTAGATCACTAATAGTGGTGTCTATCGAGTTAGGTTGGCTTGTGAACCGGTCTAACCTAACTCGTAAAAATTTAGGTTCATACAGACCTGGGATACTGTTCACCTAGTCCGGATTGATTTCGTATCCAAAATTTAGGTTAAACTGGTTCCACATTTTTAATCCACGGCTTGATGCTACCAAAACTCACCGGATTAGGTATGTTAGCCACCACTATTAGTGGTGTCTATTCAATCGAGTTAACCCATGAACCAACTCAACCCAATCCGTTAAAACCAAAGCCTGAACCGACATGGAAAACTGTTCACTTGCTCTGGGTCCAAAATTTAAACATAATTAATTTTACACTTTTTGACCTACAGTTCGATCTAAACCCGCTGTATTGAGTCCGTTAACCGCTACTAGCCGCTAAGCTAAGCATAAGTACAGAGCGGTTAAAATGTAAGGTTACAATACACTCTTTCACTAAATTTTTATCATTGACTTTTTATTCTCAGCAGTGATTAACACACAACAAGAATTTAATGCGGGATAACTCAAGATTTTTTTTTTCTCACTAGGTCCCCAAAAAAAGAGTGAAAAAAGGATCTAAGTTACAGCTAGACCTAACGATTCCATTTAACCCTAAACAGTACATAAACACATTGAACACAACGAATCAGTACACGAATCCATGCATATTCCTTGTTCACCGTGTTTCTCAAACTACAAATGAGCATCATAAATTCCAATAGATTTACTTACAGGAAACATGATTGGTAATTTAGTTAAGTAGTGAAAACTTACATTGGGATCACGCAAGTCGGGGACAGTTTGTGGGAACTCACCGTCAACGTAAAGAGGGCCCTTATCAGACCAAGCATTCATCACCTCCTGATAATCAAGCTTCAAATCCAACAACAGCCTTCTCTTCTGCACCTGCTTCACGCACCATGCACCCGCATCATCATCAGCATCATCAACACAACTCTCTTCCTCTTCTTCTTTGATCTTATTCGACTCCACCACCTCGCTGTAACTCACCCACCTCTCTTCACTAGCATCCCTCTCTTTGCACCTCATCGCCGTCCGTACAAGCCCATTACTGTCGCCCCCGTAACTGTTATCCCTTCCCCTAGTGTAAGAGTACGTCAACGACGGCGGCGACCGTGGGCCCTCCTCCGAGGTTGTAGTAGCAGTAGTATTAGTGTTAGTAAGAAGATCATCAAGAGTGGTGGTACTGTCGGTGGCAGTATCAAAAAGGAAACTTGCAACAACGTTGTTGTCCTCGTGAATGTCTTTGTTATGATCTTCCACTAGGTTTAATTCCGGATGAAGCGGGAAGAGATTCAGCTGCTGCTGCTGTTGCTTCTTCTTCTGGGTCATTTTGATCTTCTTGTTAGAGCTCTGCGGATTCTTCTGCGGGCTAAGTTTGAGGCTGAGACTGAGATACTTAGGCTTTCTTCTCTTGGTTCTGGTTTTTCGAGATGGTTTTAAAGAAACAGTGGACTTTTGCTTTCCCTTCTTCTTCGGTGGAGTACTCTTCCGTTGACACATTCTTTTTCTTTCTTTCTATCCCAGTGTGATAATTTTGTGTATCTAACTAAGCTAAAGATTAGATGATTCAAAAGAGAGGGAAGAGTTCAGAGTGAAGCCGGGGGCAATAACAGTAGAGAGGAAGAGATGGGTGGGTAATGTAAGCTTAGGTGTCAGCCTCGTACAGAGAAGACGATGGCGATGGGATTTTCCTTTATCGACACGTGGATTTCAGGGATTGGATACAGGAGTGGATTGTGCTGTTATCTGGATTTCGTTTTGGTATCGATAGGGTGGGATTGGGAGTCCAAATGTGTAATTTGGCCACCATGTTCATTGCTTCAATTATGCTAATGTGCGCTTCGTTCTTCGGGGCCCCTTGCTCTTTAAAAGTCATTCACGTGACAGTTACGTTCTGTCGCTAGCGCCAGAGGCTCCTTTTCTTTTACCAACTTTTTGTCCTTCCAAAATTAAACCAAAACAATTACTGTGAAATGGGCTGTTGAATTGAACAGCCAATCAAACAAAACTAATATTACTAATTAGACGGTGTGCTGTATGCATCAATTTTCTACGAGTGTGGCGGTGATGAATTTAACACCGAAAACAAACACCGTCACGGTTACCGTTACAGCTAGCTAAGCTAATAATGGGATGGGATGGGATGAGATGGGGAGGCGAGTGCCCCCAATCAGAACAAAATGACACGTGAAAAAAAAAGTGTAAATAGTAGGACCCACCAACGTTGTACTTTTTGCTGTTTGGCTATCTGCTTGCACGCGTGTACAAACCTCTAAAATCATATCGAGAAAACACTTTTTCACTTTTCTATCGTGGCAGTTGGTATGACGCAGTTTAGACACTGTTCATTATATGACGTCACGCTGAAATAGAAGACATAACAATACACAGGTCATGCTGGCTGTTTCATGTTCTAAAGAGAGTTACTACTTAAATGGGCTTTCTAAATTGTGATGATATATAAACTTGAATTGTCTGGGCTTCCTTCGTGGACTTTGTGGATTTTTTTAAAATATCTCTATAGGTAGGCAAATGATGCCATGCAGGCTTCTGTGCTGGGCCGGCCCATAAGTCCAGCCCATGCAGGTATGTTCTTGGACCAGCCTGCAAGTCTAGTTAGACTTGTTTAAAAATTAAAAAAAATAATTTAATTAATATTATAAATTTAAATTAATTTAAAAACATACGGATTAAAATTATTTAATATATAAATTAATCAAATAAATTATTTACTTAAATTATTTAGTATTTATTTATAAATCATAATATATAAAAATAAATATGAAAATCGAATTCATAACAAGCTCTTATTATCACGAACTTAGAGTTGTGATGCGCCACAACATACTAA
>JAXCLQ010070597.1:0-14092 GCA_035584115.1 Cedrela odorata
AGTTGGCTCAGCAGGATCAACTTCCATTGGATCAATAGGAAGAACAAAAGCAACCTTAAGATTAGGGTGATCAACCTCTTTTGGGAGGAGTTCAACCGAAGAGTCCTTACTAGGAGGTAGAGGCGCACGTCTCAGGGCCTCATATAACCAAGTTAGATCCAAATCTGGATATTGACCCTAGAACATTTCACAGGTCACGATGTCTTGGCCCCTCGGCCTCTTCAAGCTTAATGGCTAAGAGTACAGATCACTTCTTCTCAGCTTCTAAACGTTGCTCCAGCTCTTGGCACTTCTCTTCAGACTCTCGGCGAAGCCTCTGACACTACACCCTTGATTCATTCAACTCATACTCTAAAGTGCTTATCCTCACGCTGGATTCTGCCTCAGAATACTCCGTAGTGATTACCCGAACTTGAAGCTTTTCCATCTCTCGAGCCAGAGCCCACTGTGCCTTCTTAACCTCAAACTAGATCCTTTCCAAGACCAAGTCATTCTCCGCCTTAATGGCCCTCTTATTGGACTCCAATGACCTCGATGAAGCATCCTTAAATGAAGCATCCTTAAGGACGTCTTAGTACACTATGACCGCATATTGAATATGAATCAATCAACACAACAGTGATCAGAAGTTAAAAGGAGTATCTTTTTTTTAAAAAACAAAATAAAGATCAACTCACCTCACCCTGCTCTGCCACCTTATGAAATAATATAAAAGTCCCAGAGCTGAGGTACCCATTACCTGTTGGATAATGCAGAGAAGGAAATGAGCAAAAAATTCCCTTTGATCTCCATAACCTGCTAGTTAATAAGAATATTTACTAACCCAATTAGCAGCAAAAGGCTAATACTAATAAGTCATAACAAACAAACTTGTAAGAATTCATTACTGTTGCACTCTAATTAAACAAGATGTTATGTTTCAGTATTAATTCTTTTTAGCAAGATTTAATTTCTAGATAATTGAATAAATGACATTATATATCTCATTTATTTTTGTTGTTGGATAATTGTATAGTTGACAATGTTAATATAAAAAATTCCTTAAAGTTTTACGTTAAAATATAAAAATCTTAATACTTGGCTCAAATTCTAAATGTCAAGATTTTTTACATTTAGTAAGTATTCTCGGCCAAAGGTGGAAAACTTCATATTCTAACATGAAATATGATGAATTTCCTCATGTCAACATTGTTAATCATACAATTGAGAATAATTGTTGTATTTGTGATACATTTCAAAGCGAAAAATTAACCATATGTTTTTTTAAAATGTACAAATGAACGAAATATGTTGGAATTTTGATATGCAATTTGGATATTTATATAATTAATAATATACTTGCCGAAATAAATATCCATTCTCATGTGGCTTTTAGACATCAAACATGGATATATTATTAATTAACACAAATTCATTAAAAATATTAACTTAGTCATCTCTCTCTCTCTCTCTATATATATATATATATATATTTGCACATCAATACATTACAAAATTTATTTCAACCACAAACTAAGTGTCATCCTCTTCCTTAGTAAAACTCCGTCGATGAGACCAAAATCAAATGAGCACCCAAATGTTTTGCACTCAAGGAACTTTACAATAAAAACTCTACAGTCTCCTTTGTTACTGTCCTATTAAAGCAGACCCTCACGCAAACGAGTGACCTCGAACAGTGATTCGTTGTCAACCAAACCAATCCTCACAGTATATAAACTAGTCTATCTCAACAAAGATGGGAGAAATAAGCACATTCTTACCACGTGCTCTATCATAAATTCATCTTGGGTATAGGCTAATAATGAACCATATAAGTCTATCTTACATAACTAAATCAACTCTAGCTAAAATCTAATGTTGTTGATTAACATTAATGGGCACAAAAACAACGTCAGTTTCAGTCTAAATTTGGAGACCTTTTACAATGTCTCCATTTGGTATATTCTCACCAGTAACGTATTTAGTGATGCTCTAACTCCATTTGACACTTTAAAATTGCATTTTGTTGTTTTCTACTTACTGCCACTGCTATTTAAAGTACCCTTATAAAGTTCAAAAGTATTGTGAAGATAAGCTTATAACAATGTCAATTCAAAATAAAGCAAGGTCGTAGAAAACTTTCGATAGAGTTTCCCTGTAATATGGACATTTCCTTACTATTTAACCTGCACATAAAACTTTATGCTCAACTCTAAAAACACATCAATAATTACACCAAATTTCTGCATCTCAAAACTCAACATAAGAAATTCCACAAGTTCATAAAACTTGGGCCTTCAGGCACCCGCAAATAGAAATGGACATAAATTTACAAAAAAAAACGTGCTAGCAACTGTCCATCGTTGAGTCTTCCATAAGCATTTATATGCTGTAGAATATGGTAGTAATAATTAAGCAATTTAATTTTCATAACAGTATGTGTAATTTATTTTATACTCATATCATCATTGAACCATGTGCTTATATCATCGCCTCATACAACTTTAAACCACAGTGGTGATGTGTGAAGCCTGGGCAATTCAATGAACTCATTATCTTCTCTTCTCATCTAATTCTGGAACTCTGCCCACAATTGCTTAGCATATGAAACCGTACTAATTTTCTACTTCTTCAGTTGCACAGGATTCACAAATAGACTCCCTTGAATCCATGACCGTTTGTATGTCCTTCCATACTCAATTTAACTAGATTTAGGGTAGTGCCAGGCATAATGATCTTCTCTACATGGTTTCATCCATAAAAGCATGACACTGGGCATTGGTTTGAACATTAATGTCGTCCAATAACAATAACAATTGAATTTGATTAGTTCATGCACAAAGTACATTAAGTTCTTAAACAAAACAAGGTTTAGTATATCCAACCTATGACGGTACCCATTTAGTATCGTTTGCAAATGTTCAAACCATCCACACACCTTGTGCCTTAAGTTTTGTGCTTCCTTAATAAATTGTTGCCTGACAAGGTTTATTTATGTATTCAACAACTCTTCATGTCGATCGAGCCTACTTTGCATATCAAGCTATATAACTTCAAAGCTCTTAACAATGTAATCGCTCATACTTAGACTGCAATGAATGTGAGTAAATTGTATGCACATAAATTATTGAACATTATAAAAAATTTAAGCAAAACAAGATAGAATTAAAGTTATGCATAAACCTTATACCGTAATCAGTCCCTCAAGTTGACTATGGTCATGCATGGGAGTGTTGTAAATCCTATCGATATCCCCATGCCTGTAAATAAACACGTGTAGATAGTAAGGAAAAAAAATGTTGATTCTATTAAATTAACACATAATACCTCACTTTCTCGCTTCACAATAGGCGAAGTGTAAGTGTGGTAAATTTGATCTAGGAACTCATCATGCAAACACTGTAAAAAAAATACATGTAATGAGATTAAGTAAGATTGTAGATACATTTATACAAATAATTTAACTACATCATAATGCAACTAATAAATGGAATCCAGCATCACCGCGTGGAATAGGTTAGTGTCCATATTAGTGCTAGTATGCTCCTTGTCTAACATCATTGCAACCACCTCCATCATCGCCACCACATCCATCATCGGCAACAACCCTATCAATGTATGAAGAAAAAGCAAGCATATATTTATACTTATAAATATTGTGTATTTTTCTTATTGAATGGCCTAGAGATAGTTGGCATAGACCTTATATCTATAATTATTTTTTGGTTAGTCTTGTATTTTATTAAAATTATAGAAAATGTATTTTGAGGTAAGTGATATATTTTCTTTATAGTTAATGGTACTTGTAAATGTTTGTAAATGTGACTAATGTTACATAAACATCCAAAATATAACATTAGGTACACTTAGTATATTTAATGATGGCATGATTAAATTAGATATATATATATATATATATACTTATATATATATATATACTTACGCCTATTTTCACAATTAATAAATTCATAGGGCCAACACAATTTAATTGTCTTCGAAAAATGGTCTTTCGTAGTTGTCTCAGCCTTTTGAATTGCAGAGCTGCCGTGTTTTCTTGGAATTTTGACACTTATCTTGTAAAATATCATCAAAATATCACCACAAATATCATCAAAAACATCACCACAATATAATGATAATTAAACCACAAATCACAAACATCACCACAATATAATGATAATGAAACCACAATTTCGTCCAATTTAGACCAAAAATTGCAAACTCATACTTTAAGTCAAAATACTAAAGAAAAGAAAGATATACATCAAATAAACTGAAAATACAGACTTTGGAGTAATCTTGCGAACGAAAGGTTTAAGTGGCTGGAGCAAATCACGACGACGTGTGGTGTTTGTCACTACGACGCGTGGCATTTTCACGGGAAAAGGAAGTTGGCTGCGTTTTGGATCTCCTCAAGGTTAGTATTTGTTTCGTCTTCTCTCTCGATAGTTGATGGGCTCTCTCGACAGTTCAACAAACAATAAAAATCTTTTTATCTTAAAAGAAATTGAAACTAGTTTGTAAACATTGTAACGAGAGATATTTTTGTCCAAAAAAAAGTTTTGTTCTAGTTAACATTATTAAGTTTTTATTTTTTTTATTGGACTATCAATAAATTTGAGCTCCTGAAATAAGTTATTTTATCCCACAAAAAAAAAAAAAAAATTCCTATATATTATAATAAAAACTTAATACGTTGTAACGTTACAATCACTATAACCTAATTTTATCCAATAAAAAATAAGAATTGTGCAAATTGTTGCTACTCTTTTACATTATTAGTTACGTGGTAGAGCCTTTTAGAAACTTTTTCTATGCTAGAACAGAAATTTAAAAAAAAAAATGATAAATCAATATATAAGTTTAAGTGTTTAATGAAATGCGTCAACCATGTTGTATGCACTCTTAAAATTACATCATCGATCGAGCAAATGGGGTCAGGAAAAAGAGTTGCTAGTTTGCCTTATTAATTAACATTAACATGTTATATGCCATAGGCTAGTTGTCTAGCCATGAAACGAAGAATTATGAATCTATTGGAATTGAGGTCATGTGAATTTCAAACAATAGTGGTTGTAAGAAGAAATCACAAAATATAAAATATAAATGTAAAAATTAGCAAAGTCAACAATAATTAGTGTTATTAGATATAACTTATGTTTGTTGTTTAAATCAATACAATTATAAAGATAAAAGAAAACTAATTACAACGTATTATAAATTTTATATCTCAAATGATATGTTATTCTTATATAAGAGTTGACAAAAATGAAATTTTTCTTCTTTTATATATATTTTTTTATATATTCATTTTAATTGTTATTAGAGAAGTATTATATTTTATTTGATGTTTTAAAATTTTATATTAAAATGCATTCTCTCAAAACTAATTGGAGAAGTTTGACCATCATAAATCATAATTTACATATTTCAAGATTGAAAATTCATCGAACTTTAAATTTTTAACATAATATTAAATATTACAAAACAAAATGAATAATTTAATTACTACACCTAAATTAAAATATTTATATATTTTGTTTCATCATATTTAAGTAT
Organism: Cedrela odorata; assembly: GCA_035584115.1. Classification (NCBI taxonomy): domain Eukaryota; kingdom Viridiplantae; phylum Streptophyta; class Magnoliopsida; order Sapindales; family Meliaceae; genus Cedrela; species Cedrela odorata. The sequence continues at coordinate 5,539 of JAXCLQ010070597.1, forward strand.
AACAAATCTAAAAAAATATATTATTGAAAAAAAAATTATACAAATAAAATAAAATTATGTTAAATTTTAAAAAGTAAATTACATGTTAAGAGATCATCACAATTGCATTTAATTTACGTGAGATTATTAAAATTAAATTAAATTTATTTTTAATTTAAGAGTTAATAAAGAGACATGCAAATAAAGAAGAAGAGGAAATGAGGGACAATGAAAAGCAATTATTAAAAAGATGAGTTGAAGAAAATGTGAGACTGTTTAGAATAATTTTTATTTATAAGTTTTTTGAATTTGAGCTGGGCTGGGAAGTCGAGAAAAGATTAAAATATACTTGGAATTATTCTTCTTATTTTGGTTTATAGTAGCTGGTTCCATCCATGTGACTCAATTTCAATCCATTAAATTAGAAAATAAGTAACTTTTTATTCTGGGCCCTGAAACAACCCACAGCCTAGCCATTTCGTTTGACACCACTGTCCAACAAAGCTCTCCCATCCTAAATTTCGTCCTAAGAAATAAATGTTTTGAATTTCCTGACAACGTTCTTAGCGGGGAATTCGAACCAAGTAGTGTTTAACACTCACTCTCCGAAACATCAAATAGAAAGCTCATATCATGATAAATATTCTTAAATTTTTAACATAGCAAATTAGTATGACAGATTGAATTCAACATCTCTCCAACCGAAAAACTTAATTTGTCTTGGCATATTATAAGGATTACTAAGCATTCAAAGTCTAGAAAAACAAAAATAAACGATGCAAACTTGTGTTACCATTCCGAGAGACGTCTTGGGTATCACACTAAAATTTAACCTACACAACTCTTTTCCAACATGAAGCAAAAGGAATCTCAAAAGATGCGGTTTGAAGGACCCATGGTACTCTTCAGGTAGAGGCACCTCACCTGATAAAATATAAAACACAAAATGGTTAGAGATCCTCCTTCGTAACTAACACTTGTTATAAGATCCGGACATACAAGTCCAAGAAAAATGACTACCAAACAAACAAACAAAGAGGAGGGCTTAAAGCAAATAACAGCAGTTTGCATTTTGTTATATGAACAAAAAACAGTTTGTATCTGATACACATTTAGTCAATACCAAGGATTATGTTTGTAGTCAGTAGGGAAAAACATTGCTCAGACATCTCAACCGATTTAGAGGATATACAAGTGATGGAATATAAGATTTCATTGCAAGAGAGTCTCACTTAGATAGCTATGAGGCATGAGAGAAACTCGTATTGCAATCAAAAGTGAAACAAGCAAAATACAGATCTCTGAAGTAGTACATAAATATTTACTTACTATTGAGTACAACTAACGTAAAAGAAAAATCCTTATTTGAACTAGAAGCCAAAATTGAAAGCAGAGCCTACATGTAAAAATCAAAATAGAGCTAGCAAACTTACATTTTGCCAGTTCTTCTTCAACAAGGAAACAAGGAAATTAACACTCATTTGGACATTCTGGAATATCTGCTTCTCCTCCATTGCCAAGTTTCCAACTGCGACTCCCATGCAAAGCACCTTCTTCAATTGAAACTTCACTGTTGCCTTAGTCTCATTGACTTTAGACTCCAGGGATTCTTGGTGGGTAACAAGGGTGGGGAACTTCCCTGCAATTGAAATATGAACCACATCAGGTGCAAGAAAAACAAGACAAAATACAAGACTTATGATCCACATCAGATATGCAGTACTGGCCTGCCTTGTTGAGACCAGGGCCCAACAAACGAGGAATCTGCTTGATGACAGATTCTGATGCCAAAAAGGCATGGTATTTCTTTGCAAGTTTCTTCACCAATTTTTTGTTCTTATTCAATTTTTTCAATCCTTCAACATCCATGTAGTCCAAACCTATCTTTTCTGCCTGCAAGACAATTTAACAGAAATAACATCAATGTTAAACTCATCAGAAAACAGGTATGTAAAATCCTTCATCAAGTGTTTCGCAATAAAAAGTTTATTCAAGGGAGTGGTAAAAAGTTCTAGACAAAAATATACATGGAAACAAATATAATCCAAACTAACTATAGACTTAAAATAATCATCAAAAGATGTTCAAAGGCATATTCAAGTCAATTGGCTGATAAACGCCAATAATTTCAAGATTTAATCTAAAAAGGCAAAAATTAGAAACTAAAAGTGCTTGTATCACAAGACAAAAAGACAGAAAATAGGTTTAAGTGGCACCAAACTAAACTATGGTTTTAGTCCAGTGAAATAATTACCTCTTCCACATGTTGAGCATCACCAAGCATGCAAACCTTCATCTTGGGGCGAGGAATATGAGGCAATTTGACAGAACCACTGAAACGCTTGTCCTTCTGTGGATCGTAATTCTTCAGACCAATCTGGAGTTCAATGGTCTCAGTGAAGTTTCTCTTTTTGGTCTCTTTTGAGTATTGCACAATAGTTGAGATAGCTTCTCTCAATGCATCACTCTGAAGCTTACTGCAGTACAACAAAAGTGATTTAGAGCAGGAAATAAAACAAGAAAATCCTTGCAGAACTTTGAATTCAAATTCAATAATAGGATCACGTTATATGGAAGAAAAAACTTTAAACAGAATGCTTGGCAAAGTTTATGAAGAAATTTGACCAAAGCAAGAAAACAAAAATTACGAACCACAAAAATATACCAAACAAATCACTAATTGCACACGTTAGCCAAATCAGTTGTCACCAATAATAACTAGAAATACCAAAAGCAAAATGCACAAAACGATTGATAATTGAAACTCAGACCACAATATGTAAAATATCGGCTTTCAACAATATCTACCAATAAATTACTAAACCTTCTATAAAATTCAACCTTAGACTCGCCATGTATGAAATCAAATTAAATAACTTAACATCTCGGACAGCAACAGTAATACTTCAATATTTACACATCAAAAGGGAAGGAAAAGAATAACAAAACACAATACAAAACAAACTAAGACTTAACACACCTCATGGCTGAAGCGCTAGAATCCCTTTATAGAATTCTCTTCTGCGAATAGAAAAAAAAAAATAGAATAATTTCGTAGAATAAAAAATATATAAACTCAAGCAATCAATCACACAAAAAATGCAGCTAAAACTACATTTATTATTAAACACTATTATAAAAGCTTAAAGGGACAAAAATCAGACAGGTTTGTATAGTAGGAAGAACCAGTATTAAGATCCAGAATTTTCTCCCGTGTTTTCTCGGGAAATAAACAAAGATTACAGATCTCTGAATGAAAAAATACCAGAAGATAGATAGATAGAGGGAAAGAGAGAGATCGAACCAGAAGATGAGGAAGAAACCCTAGCTAGAGACTGGTTTGAGCGGCTAAGAATGCATTATATAAGAACACTGCGAGATATGAACTCATAAACCCTAATGAAAATGTACACGTGGCGTTGCTGCTTTCTGCATGTAGGGTTGGCCCAAATTTATTTAGGTCTAAAGTTGTGTTGGTAGTAGGTTGGTTTGGTTTCTAAGAGCACCGGTCTAAAATTCTTTCGAACCTCCCCTTATAAGAATTTACAATTTCCATATACACCTATTATAATTCCTTAAATAATCCTAATTCATCCTTTTAAATCTATCTTTTTTTTAAAGAATATTTTTGGTATTATCTTATTCATTATTATTATTTATCAAAGTAAGCTTAATGATGATTTTTTGGGATTTTTTTTTTAAAAAAATTATGAAAATAGTTTTTTCTCTATTGAAAAATAAAGAAATAGAAATCATTTCGATCCAAATTCTTAAAAAAAAAAAAGAAAAGAGACTAATGAAAATAGTTTTTTTTCTCTATAATCTTAAGAGTTCATTTGTACAAATTCTAAATGCAATTGTTAATCCATTTTTTCCATAGATGTAGGCCTTATGTTGACCTTATAAAAACTTAGGAATCGTCCAATATTATTTTTAAACTGGGGTTTTTACAAAATAAAAATAAAAATAGTATTTTTAATTATTGTATTTCAAACATGAGAACACGTTCGATATTATATTATGAAAATAAAAATAGTAAATACATGTTTAGTAATTGTAATTAAAAATGATAAAAATAAAATATTTTTTAAAAAATAATTTTATTCAATTTAATTCTCAAAAAAAAAATAATACAATTATTTTTTTATAATATACAAAAATTATATAAATTTAATTAATAAATTTAATATCCAATGTTATTAAAAAGTTTCTTTTTTAACTCCAAAATCTATAGAAATTTTAAACCAGACACAATTCGTGTATCATGAAAGCCATGTGACTATGAAAATGCAATTCTTGTTTTTGATATCATGCCTTACAGAAAGTCAAAAGAAGTAAAAGCAAATATTGAAGGAAAATTCAAATGCAGACAACTGAAATGACATAACAAATCAAGAATCTATGAAGAACTTGCCAAGTGAACTTGTTTACTTATCAAACTTGCAGAAGGATTCTATTAGACTTACATACTTCTGTCTTGTTCACAACTGTTTGTGAAATATAATCACTAGTAGTTCCATATAAGTGGAAACAATTACAAACACATTCGAAATCATGACCAGAGGTAAAATATTTTCCCAGTTCAGCTGCAAGGGTTTATAATTTTTGAGAATCGCCATCTAACAAAGCACCTTGATTGGTGCAAAAGGAGGAAAGCAGCTGTGGTCAAACATCTGAAACATTAAAAAATATGAGTTACCAACTTAAGTTTGGATGTATATTCAAATTTATCACAGTTCAGCTACAAAGAAGTTACCTTGTATAAATTCACACGAGCTGCATGACAGCAGCTACTCTCAAGGTCCCATTTTGGTGAAGATCAGCAAGCTCATCAAACAAAAGAACAAAAGAGCCCTGCGCCAGCCCCATCCCTTTGGAGCTTTTGGTAAAAGAGTGCCCCTCTGTTTAAGGATGCTTTACAAAAACTCCTTAAGTAGTCCACACATGCCATAGAAATATAGCAAATTCGTCATCACCTGAAGATTATAAGTGATCTTAGTGACATAGCAGAAAGCAAGTATTAACATTTACATGTAAGAATAACCAACAGGATGTTAAAAACGAACCTTATTATACAACCATTTTGACCAAGAGGGTGCTTTGCATAAAGGAGATACAAGCATCAAACCAAGAACGCGTTCTCTATATTTCATCTGCAATGGAATGCCTTGATCAATATACTGACAAGGAAGTCATACAGAAGATATTAATCAAAGCATTTAACGAGGAAACATACTGCAAATAAGGTAAGGATATAAGCACCTGCAGTTACAACCGCGCACATCACTGCACTAAGTCTGAAAAGATAATATTCATGTCATAAGAAACTAAAAGTAGCATAAACCCTCACATGTGAAAATATCGGCAAAAAGCAGTCAATGTCCAAAAAAAAAAATCAACAATACAAGTAGCACCATACCCAAAGTAGTTAAGAACCTCAACGATTTGATCAGCCAAGTCATCAACAGAAGCGGCATGATCATCAGGACAAATTGGAGCAGCTCCCAACTGCAACAACTCTTATGAAAATGAGAGAAAGGAAACTCTGTGAATAATAGCGTCCAACAAAGGGATGCAAAAATAAAATAATCTAAATAATAAAATAATCTAAATGACCAGAATAAAAAATATTAAAATTGTGCTCAAGTGAATTAACTTACTGACCTCATGCCCTGGAGGACAAATATGGTATCTGCAGAAGTTATGAAGCAGCATGGAAGCTGCTTCCAGCCAAAAAAATAATCCTAGGAAGCAAGACATATCTGATCCACACATAAACATAACAAGGAAAAATAAAAGCCATCATTAGTTCACAGATCTGCATACAGTATTTAAGAAACAAAGAAGCTTCTGAGTACTAAGTTGTGCTGCAAATGTTAATTAATGAGCTTATAGCCACAAAAGGGAAAGACACTTACAAAATAAAAGAAGTTAACTCTAAGATTACTAAAAGATCCTAACATCTCCATCCCGAACAAATGACAACAGATTAACAAGAATGACAGATTAATGAAGGTTAACTTCACACATACAAGACCAATTAATTTATTACAATCAACCTCAAGAAACAATGAAGATAAGAAATCTAGTACAAACAAAGCAACAGCGTCTAACTCCATTATACTTATGATTTAGAGCTAAATCAGGATAAGTTATTAATGCAGGCTTGTCTTGGTCTCCATAGATAATAACAGACACAGAACCACATCCAGTCTGTACATGATGTTCCTGAAAATTTTTAGAAAACAAATTACTAACAGACAAATTACTGCAGGAGAAAAGAACAAAGAAGAAACTTTTGATGCAAGCAACATATAAAGATAAGTTTCCAGCTAATACCAAAAGAGAGAACATTTCAAAACAGCTCAACTGTCATTGTACTTCTAATCACTTGAATATTTGTTCAGCAAGAATTGCGTTCAGTAAAATTGGAGCAATCATTTGTCTTCTATACATCCCTTAAAGAAAGGAAAGCTTCAACTTTATCAAGATAGAAATATTCCCTAAAAGTGTTTCCCATTTGCACTTACCCCTTTAAGGCAACCCTAAACGAACTTGATTCACCAAATTAACATAACTTTGCAAAAAGCTAAACGAAACAAAAAAAAGTGAGAAGCACAAAAAAAAAAAAATTCATTCTTTCACGCACAAAATAGCTACCATTTTCTTTAAAACACAAGACACGGGACAAAATTAGTTAAATCGCAAACTGAGAAGCAAAGATTAATTCTCTATCCACTAAGAAAGATCTGAGAATCCACTATCTCCACCGACCCCAAAACAAAATCCATACAACCAAAATCAAATAAACGACACCGTATACTGAATGACAGAAATTGTTATATATATATATATATATATATATAAAAGAATTGAAAACTTACTTCGCCACTGACGTAGATCTTCTCCATGTTAACAGAAAAGGAATCAGTTGCCTCAACCATGGCCGCGGTTCGTCCTTGAAAACCAGAGGCGGATCTCGATATTCCGGCGCAGGCGAAGAAGAAGAAGGCTGGAAGAAGGAACTGATTTTGGGTTGCCATCGTCGTTGAACTTGTACTCGATCACTTTTTTTATTCCGTTTTCGTCGGGGCCAATCACTTGTTTAGGTGGCAGCAAGAAATCCAAATCCTCGCCGTCGTCCTCATCCAATTCACCCCATCTGAGCTTTGGTTGAGTTGAAACCGCCATTGTTACCTTTGAATGCGAGGAGTGAGAGAGCGAGAGAGAAGAAATTCAGAGATTTTTTGATTCGAGGGAGAGAAAGTGTTTACCGTATATTTTGTGATTTGTTCTGTAAAATACACAAAAACAAGTTTAAATCGTTTTACAATTTTACGTAATTTGTATTTTCTGTTTTATGAGTTTAGTTTTAGCAGAATAATAAAGGACACGATTTTACGCTTAAATTCGTAAAACAAAAACAAAAACGAAGGGGAAAACGATACCGGACAGGCCATTATGTTCTTCATTCTTTAGTTCTTGGTTGCTTAGTGCATTAGTTCTATTATATTTTGATTTGATTACGATTTAAGGCCTTGTTTGTTATTTTTGACTTAATTACGAAGAATGAGAAAGGAATTGTTGGATTCACATCTTCATTCTTGCTAAACCAACAATAATAAATTAATTATTGTTGCATTATTTTAAATTTTTTTTTTCTTATTTTAGTTGAAGAATAAATACTATGTTATAATTGACTAAATGGCTTCTAAAAATGCCCAAAAGTGGCAAAAGATGAAGAACTTTCTATAAACTTTACGAATACGCACAAGGTGTGGAATCGCATTTTCATTTGGTGGTCAACGATATAATAAATAATTATTTTGATTTAAAGACTTTCCATTAATGTAAATTGTGGTGTGATTGGCCCAAATGGATTGATTTAACACAAATAGAGTTGAATTTTATATTGAAATGTGATGTATTTGTACATCTAGTCCAGATATTTGATGGTGTTAAACCAATTGGGTAAAAAAAGAATTTATTTTAAACAAAAATGTAACAAGTAGAATGAGGTTGTGAGATAGAAAACACAATGAAGAATTTTCTCAAATAGAGAGAAATTATACTATTCATTAATTAATTCAAGGCATGCTATAAACCTCTGTTTATAGAGAGAATTCACAAACTAAAAGAAAAATAATCATGTCATGATTTCATGATACATTTTTCATATATAAAGGTTTGATTGATTCATGTAATTATGACATATCTAATTGTGATTCTTAAGCTAGTGAGTGACTTTTTGTGTTATGAGATGTCGTAGTTTCTATCATAAATCCTGATCATTCCACGACTTCTTTCTCTTTTTTTTTTTCCTTCTATCTTTATTTTATCCTAAGACGAGCTATACTTGATTTAAAGACTTTTTATGTCACACCTATTTCTTACTAATTACAAATACAAACTTACATTCTTTATACAATACTATTACTTTATTTATACAAAACTTAAATATTTCTAATTCACAATTATTTTTTTCTTTATACATATAAGTGTACATATAATACAACTCTTTGTTATACAAATAGATTCTCAAGTACTAACCTACAAGTCCATACACATTACTTAG